>JAZGTK010001965.1:0-34849 GCA_036877625.1 Ambastaia sidthimunki | reverse complement strand
TCTTTGTTGCAGCTTCTGTTTATTAACTTCTGTTTGTGTTTGTTTAAACAGTTGTTTGAGTTGTTTCAGTTTATTATATACAAGACTCATTTATTTTATAATAAGTAGTTGACAATAAAAAATACTTATGATAATAATATAATACTATTGGGCTTATATGACTTGTAGTATGACTTGTTCCAGTCAGTTAGTTCAAGTCAATAACCCCTGGTTATTTATCTAGTTAGGTTAGAAAGTAATGGAGCTCTGCTTTAACTATTAAAATCACTGTCCTGCGGAATCCTTTAAATACAGCTGGTTTAAAAACAAAGAAGAAACAGTATATATTATCACTGTGTTGTAAAAGTTTATATTGTAGCTAGTTGATATATGTTTAGACACACGTTGCGTATAATTTTACCAAAATCTTTAGAACGGCTGCATCTGAGGCAGTAAGTAAATCTCAGTACATTTTTATCAACTAAAAGGTTATAATGTTTATTGTATGTGTGTACACGTTTTTGTTATTTGCTGCACATACTATTTTAGACAGAAGTGGCTATGATCTACCACTCAAATACAGTGAGGATATGAATCTACATGTGGCGAAGGGAAGCAGGTATTGTAAATAGAACATCGGATCAAATTGGGGTCACAAAACCATTTCCCTTTGTCCTTGCCCTCGGAGATGGTGATCTGTGCCATCAAGCTTTTGTTGTTTTTAGCAGGCAGACACTACAGCAAAACACTTTCCTTGGCGCTGTTGACACGTTTGAAACTTTTTTTATGTTTTGGACATTCTTTTTCCTAAGCAGTGCGCACCAGTGTGGGAGTTTTTGCAGACTGTTGTCTACAAACTCCAAAGAACAGAATCCTCTTCTATAAGACTTCTGTGTGGTTATTTGTCAGGCTAAGTTGATTATTCTTTTTTATATTTATGCCACCATATTCTTGTTCCAATTCGTGTTGATTATAATGTGCTGACTGTTTCTTGTGCCAACTCATGTTGTATTGTAATGTTGAAGTATTAGATTGCAAAACAACCCAAACTGAGTTAACTTTAACCCAATGTTTTCTGGAGTGTATTTTAAAGTTGTCTGTATAAATTTCTAATATTAATATGTTTTATTAATAATTATTTCATTAACTCAATGCTTTATTTTCTGTGGGGCATTAAGTCTAGCCAAATATGGTTTAGAGACTCCTTTTAGGGTCCCTCCACCCCAAACGCTAATACGGTAGGGTTATAGTCTCACCACCTCCTCCTCAAACTCTCCCTATGTAGATGAGACACTTTACTACTAGGCCAATCTCAGATACTGTGAGAACCGAAATAATTCATACATTGTGTTACAGGGAAGTGTGAGGTCAATATAACCTTCACAATCTTGAGCTAGACTATTTGCCATCAGAATTAATGAGGAGGATAATGGCCAGCTTCATAAACCAGTGTCCAGACAAACAAACAGCAGCTTTCCGTCCGTTCTGACCTCCACTGCTCCTGTTCTTACAGGCCACTTTCAGATCACCTGAAACACAAATTAGCATTTCAAACGAGTTGTCCTGAAACAAATTCTCTTCTTGTAGCTCCACTACAGATGCCTGTGAAAACATTAAAGTCAATCTGTGTGGAAATAGAAAATTCTTATAGTGAAAATATATTTATGATACTCAGCATCATGCCATTGAAAAACAACAAAAAACCTCATAACATTAAAATTGGTGTTTATTGGTGTCTGGTAGTTTTGAGGCTCAGATCTTCATGCTTATTTTTTAAAAATGTAAGTAAGGATTTTTTAGGGTCCCCTTGAATTTGTGGCACGTTTCTGTATTTGTTTGTGTTGTGAGGATTTGCGGCACGTTTCTGTATTTCTTTGTGTTGTGAGAATTTACGGTGTGTTTCTGTATTTGCAGCGCATTGAGCTCTCTGATTTGTGGCACGTTTCTGTATGTATTTGTGTTGTGAGGATTTGCGGCACGTTTCTGTATTTCTTTGTGTTGTGAGGATTTGCGGTGCGTTTCTGTATTTGCAGTGCGTTGAGCTCTCTCGTCCACCATATAAAGGCGCAGTAAGTGAGTTCTGTGAATTGCTGCTGAAATTTTAAATCAACACCCAAACAAACACAACCCTCGCTTGCTTGCTCCGCCCTCAAAATAGTGAACATGCTATGCAAAACAGGCAGTGACTAACAGCTGACGCATACACCTCTATTGCTGATTGGCTATGAAAGTGTTATGGTGTTGTGGGGATTGGTCCAATCCATTTTTTTAAATTATTATTCCCTTTACACAGCCAGGACTATGTGTAAACCCAATACTTATTTTTCCACACACACACACACATCTAGTTTGGGTGTTGATTTCAATTTTCGACTGTGTTCTAGAAATTGTTTACTACACCTTTTAGAAAAGAGATGAGCTATATGTTCCTGTCTTAGTAGGAAATTTTTCCACACAGGACAGGAAACTGTGCTCTCTAGGCCAGTTCAATGTGGTATTTAAAGGCTTCAGTTGTGGTTGCACTTGTGCTATTGGCATCCAATGGGATCAAGGCAGGCCGAGGGACAGACTCTGAGATAGAATGACATGGAGAATTCTTCCAAGTGTGTGTTTTTCTTGCCCTTGAGTGCAAAGACATATGGCAGGAATTGAGTCACGCTGGATTTCTTGGGAGGATGTTAAAGCAGCTAGCATCTGCCTCACAGACTGATGGGAGGTCAGGTGAGGTTGGGCAAGGTGAATAACCGAAAAGGGGGAAGTGAAAGAGTCAGGAAACACAAAGAGCTTCTCTTTGAGCTTTAGCTTCTGTTTCATTTTCTGAGACCTCCAGATACAGTATGACTAATGTAATTAGGTGCCTAGTAGCAGACAATAAAGTTTAAATATGTTTGTGAAGCAAATTTTTAACCTCTTTCTGTGTTTTCATTGTTTCAGTTTTTCCCACCTTCACTACATAAACATCCTATGGAATTTCTATCTTTACACATTTAATTGGACATGCTTACTACAGGCTTAAAACATAACAACATTCTGTTAAAGTGTAAAGTGGAATAATTTGCTATTTTTATAATATAAACTTTTAATATAAACTATTAATTTTTTAATTTAAAGTTTAATTTTTTATTTTATTTACATTTAAATTTTATATTTTAATGATGTCATAAAGAGAAATTTTACATGATCCAATCAATTAAAAATGGATTGGGTTAAATTTTTGGGGGCGGGCAAAGTAATTGTACAATAACTATCTGTGACTCCATACTGAGTATGATCTTTACAAAAGACCAAAACCCCCCTAAAACTCTAGTAAGTTCAATGTGTGAATTCATGATGCAATTGTCACCATTTCCCTCCAGATTTATTTTGCACGCATGATTTAACATTCAAATTGCTGGCATGCAGTGCTAATAGTGTGTATAATCTTGAAAAATACTAAAAACTTACTACTTTTAAAAATAAGACCTTTTTATAGCCAGATTAAGTCAGTTGAAGCTTTCAAAATCTCATTAGCTTTTGATGTCATTTTTAAAATATATTGAGCAAGATCAATAAGTCCACAGTCAAGGCATTGCATACAATTAATAAAACAGCTCTCCAATGTTTAATTCAAACTGTCTATTAAATTTGATGCACTAAACACAAACCAACTGCACCTCTGAGGATATCACATCGGATAAACATTCTGATGTGTCAAGGGAATGTTGTGAGACATGCAAATACACAAAACCCCAAAACTGTGAATATAAAATCCTGCAAATGAGATTATTTCGCTCCTAGCAATGCAATTATTGTAAGCATCCCACTGGTAATTGCATTTCGATCTAAACGACAGGCATGTTTGGTATTTCCTTCGCAGTGGCACTTCTACCTTATAGAAAGTGGAATGAAAATGTCCTTGGGTTTTGCCCATGGCTGATTACTCTAGAACATGTCGTGCCTTCTCATTCAAAAGGCATGTAATGAGCAACATGCAAACTGGCACATGTAAATAAATGCCAGGATCTTGTCACTAATGTGCTGTTATGCTCTACCATCCATTAGACAGACCTTTCAGAAGAGCAGCTCTTGCACTGCACTGATATTGATGTGGGGTGAAAAAAACTCTGAATAACAGCTGCTTTTCGATATAAAATGATGTGCGGTGCTTGCCACGAGCAAAAGGCAACATTCTCTGACAATGCTACTGAATTACAAACACTTCTGCCCACCTTTAAGAAAAGATCAAAGCAGAAATACTGCTGTATTACTTCATGTTGTTGGTGTCTTTTTGTGCTGGATCGTAAGACATAATGAGCAAGAAATAATTGATCATACATGTACATTAGCATTATTCATAAAACACTAGCCAAAAAATGTTCAGTTGGACAGCCAATAGCTTGATGTAAGATTTTTTTTAAAAACTGAATCTGTTCTGCTTGAGCTTCATAATTAAGGACCATCAAATTGTATGTATTATTAATCTGCATTCCTTTTAATGTCATCATCATTTGACTTGATTTGATTAAATTTGTCTAGTGAAATGTGACAATATTTAGTCATCTGTCATATGTCTACAGATGTCCTAGAAAGAAAGAAAGAAAAAAGAAGAAAATCATTAAAACCATAAGGAATCTATCATTTCTATGTATACACACAAGCTTATTTATGAAATGAATGTAAGCAGTTCACATCAATGCAATGAAATGTTTTAGGGGTTTGTGTCCTTCAGGCAAGAAAAGACCTTTTGAAAAGATTTTTGAATGTTATATAAGGAAAAACTCTGACCTTAACAGCTACAGTATGAAACTTACTGTTCATGAAAGGAAAGACATTATATACTCCAAATATTTCACATGCATGTAATAGAAAGTTTTAAGGAAATAATGAAGCTTCATATGCGTATGCTAGTTGGTGGATCTTTAATATTTAAACCATCAAATGGTGTCATTGGATTAGGATTACATGAATATATGCATGAGTATATATGGGCTGCTTTCTTATGGTGTATATTTGTCTTTTTCATAGCTTGGCAGTATAACTCACCATCCACGTTCTTTTTATAGACACCAGAAGTGTTTCACAGAAAAATAAAATAATTTTGCTTTGGAATGACATGAGGTAAGTAAATGATGACAGAAAGTTTGGGTGGACTGTTACTTTAATAGGAACATTGAAAAGGACATTGAAGGTAGAGTGAATACAGAGCAAAAAGAGCATGTGGATGGTGCAGAGAGTCATAATTAATCTTGTAAAAATGCATAGTGTGACTTTCTGCTATTTCCCCCAGACATCTATTACATGGGCGACAATGTTCAATGTTCTGAGAACAGGTGTCATTAAGCTGACCCTCATGCCTCAGTTACCCGCAGAACGTCCCCCAACACCCTCATAAGCCAACTCACCACCACTCAGGGGTCATTAACTTGTGTTTGAAAACCTATGATGACCCTTTGCTGGGCCAAATGGAGTTAATTAAAATTTACCAGTGAAAGCAAAGTCCATCTGTTTTGAAAAGTTGTAAACACTCATTAGGTCTAAAATATCTTGGTGGAGCTGATTCAATTTCATAAATGAGACAAATTAGACAAAAAATTAACAGTAAAACTTATTGTCCTATTTTGATATATCATATGTTCTAGTGTTACATCTCTGTATGTACAAAGCTCACGTGGCTTCCTCCTGGTGGGTTTGTCCACTTTCACTGACCTCCTCTGACCACCTTAGCAGTTCCCATGGCGATTGAGTGCTAGCAGACCGCAAACTAATCTGGCGGAAATAGCATGAATTGAAGGTTACAGGTTAATCTGAGAGAAATAACATTGGTCTTAACAAGTACTGCAGTGCATTGATGGGTCTGTAATGGATATATGATTGCTGTACTGTTGTTTATGTGTGATATGGACCTATTAGGCATTCCATCTCATAGCCACTGAATTGTATCATCACATACCATCACCTGTATTGAAACAAACATTATATGTCTGATACTGGTTTCCATTTAAGTCCTATTTTTAGCAGTAGAGGAAAATAATATTGACAATATGTTTACCCATAATGCCCAAAAGTTTCACCAATGTCACAGTACATTTAAAAATGTTCTTTTAGAAACCACCACAAAACATGTAAAAAGGACTGCATATATGCACCTGCAAATGAGCATTACAATTGTGTTTGTTGCTCCATTCACACTGCATGAGGTAACTATGGTAAATTTATGTAAATGCAAAACTGTCACAATTCCCCTAGCTACCCCAAGTAGCATTGCAGTTTAGCCTTATTAATTCCTTAGTGACCTGCTTATGTCATTGTCTCACACACAAATGGAAATCATTATGCTAAAATATATTTCTATAACAGGACACAGAAGACAGGAAAAGACACTGTTCCAAAGCAGATTGTTCTGGAAAAAGAAGTGCCTGCCAAGAAAGGTAATAAAACGTGATGAAAAACTAGCAAGTGTCAATGTTTGTTGGAAAGTAACAGTGAACATATTTTTCAGTGATTGTGTGTGTACGAGTATCACCAGCAGCTGCTTCACGCAGTGAGAAAATCTGTCAGACAATGTGTGTTAACTGCAGAAATCATTTATCCACCTTCAATTATCACCAGACAGTATAAATCCATTCAGATTCAGACATTTGCACTGGCATGTGTCTCCTGACAGGATTATTGTGGATGGTCTGTGGCTTCTCCAGACAGCAGTTGCTGTGGTATACCCCCAGGAGATTTTTTATTGTGTCCCATTCATTCAGTTTGCAATTGTAACTGCCACAAACCCCTTTTTAAACTATGTGTGTGTGTGTGTGTGTGTTTGTGTGTGTGTGTGCTGAGATGCAGACACTAGGATAGGCATATCTGACACCCATGAGAACAGTTATGTCTGATAAACTGTTGTTTATCAACTGTGTTGACTTAAGAACATTAGTTCACATATAGTTGCTTGTCTGTTCCCTACAAAACACAATACACATTAGAAGTAAATGCTGATTGTTAGTTAATATTCCTACAATTATGAATTCTAAACAATTCTTTTGCACTCAATGTACAATGTCTATAAACCTTGTTTTGTCAATGAAAATCATTTGGCTTGTGTGTGTGTGTGTCCAAATTGTGTTGACCATCCAATCATCAACACGAGAAAAAACGCCAAATTATGTTACAATTATGTAAATATGTGTGTGTGTGTGTAGATATACAGCATAAATGTATCAATTTTAGGAATAATTGTTGTACATTTGAAAGACGGTTAACAAGCTGGAAAATGCTTAAGAACTGATGTCTGTGTGATCAACAGGTATGAGAATGTTCTCATCTAAACAGCTGGATATGAGAATTCAATTGAAATGTTTTGGGCTAGCTTCCTTAATCTGCTAATTTCTAATTTCAGTTTAAATTCTGTTTGTAATGGGTGCACAGAGCCATCTGTAGAAATTTGTTTTTGGATGGACAGACGCATAAAAATGTGACAATTAATAAAACACCTGGTTCTCATGAGCAAGCACAGTTGCACTTGTCATCTGATATGCACCAGTGTTCTGCTTTAAAAGCAGACAAATGACCTTACAAACAAATGGCCGGGTTATATTTTATTATCACATATTAAATTATTCTGTGTTCTAGGGGCGAGTGTGTGTAAAAATGTGTCAGCATTTGACGCAGTTTTATCGATTCTTCTGCTTGACATCGAGACGCAATGATGCATGTTAGGAACAGGGTGGTGGCTTTGATAGGGCAAAATATGCTATCCCCATTCATTATGCTAACAATATTCATTATGCTACTTCCTTCCACCAACAAGCAGAAACCAATCAGTCAGTCTGTCTGTCTGTTTGTGTGCTTGATTAACTAAACACGAACTACTTACACAAAACTAATCACGGTAACCATAGTTTCTGCTTAAATGGCATTGTTTAGTTAATTGTTGCTGTATAAAAAAACTGGTTATTATTTAAATTAACATTTACCAAAATAGCAAAGAGATTATAAAAGACTTGTGTAATTGCTTATTTTTTGTTTATGTAACTTCATCAACTTGTCATAAATGTTTCTTTTTAATAGTTAGGAATAAAAATAGACACAAATGAGCCAGTTGTTGACACATGGTATCAAATAAATGTGGATAACATAGCTTGGATAAATTAGTCTGGTAGAATTTAACAGAAAATAGAGAGGAAGCAGCTGTAATAGCCTATTGTGATGTGGTTACTATAGTAGATTTTAAATACTGGATGCATCATTAGCATACACTACAGGACTATTAGTATGTACTTCACAAAAATAGTGTACATAGTGAACACTATAGTATCAACAGTATAGTCTGTATACACTAATAGTCAAGTCTGTGCCTGTAATGACTGTCGTGCTAAATCAGACCACTTATTTTAAAATGTGATTTAGTTTCAACAAATGGATGCAAAACAGCATCTGTTATTTAGTGTGTTGAGTCTGAGCCATGGAAGTCCTCTATTGCGCTTCTCTGGTGCTGCCTGCACTCTGAAAGATGTTAAATTATATATCAGATCTGTTAAGAGAACGATATTTTGCCTTTTATCCTGATGCTTTCAGAGGGCATGGCTGGGTCTAAGTCTTCCAAAACGTGTAAACAGTGGACAGTTATTAACATAGAAGCTACATATCTGTTCTGAATTGAGCTGAACAGTAAATAGCACCTAGCTGGTTACGCATATAACCTGTTTTTTTAAACCTAATTTGTTGAAACCTGTCGACTGACAACAGTCAAAACCTTCCAGATGGAACAGGTACTGTTTAACAGGCAGCTATATAAATGCTGGCCACGTGAAACAAGGGGTTATAAACTGTTGTGAACTGAATGAACACTGTAATCTACCACGGACCAACAGACTACCGGGCAAACAAAGTCAAAGACATAAAACATTTTATACTGTATGTCTTTGTGAAGTAAAACTTGTATAAAAAAAATCACATGGAACGTGGGACAAAACATCAGGGGTTTAAGCCCCCAATTCCTTAAAAAATAAACAAGCAGACATGTGTGCAGAAGATTTTGCACATATCATCATATACTGTAGAGGATTTTATGCTTGCTGCCTTTATGCTTGAAAACATTTCAGACATTTACCTGAGCTTGTTTCACTAGTGATCATTTTAAATGTCAATTAAAACCAGATGGTTATGAGTAAAAGGACTCGTTTGAGCACTGTTTGGGCAGGCTGATTAAGATGGTCACCTGGTGCACCTGGTTTTAATCTAGCAGGTGTAGAACTTTAAAAGCATGTACAAGAAAACTTGAATCTGTACACGCCCGCTTGTTCTTTTCCCGCTGTTTTTTCACAAGAAACGTATACCTGGTTTCCATCCAACAAGGTTGGCCTCATTGATTCCGGATATGTTGCCATGGCAATGCACTAAGGACTGTTATTAGGTCTGCTTGGTAAATTGAAAGTCTGGCATTTTCTAAATTAGCCTGATAATGCTTGGCTGACCAGAACCTTAAGCTATTTCCATAAACATACACAACACGCTCCTCATGGTACCTCCCTTCTTCCATCACAGAATGGATCAGTAATGGGGCAGATGATGAGAGAAAATGACTCTTTTATTTCCTTGACTATTATTTATTTATTTTGCTTGTTTCCCCAGTCAAGTTAGGAATCTAGAATACAGCCAGTGCAGCCCTAGGGCACATGAGTTCATGATTTCACCTTCTCGAGTAGCGTTCTGCTTTCGTCTGCTTACAATACATTCATGTCTCGTTGACACACCAAGGTCTGTATGTGTTTCTGAAAAACCATGAAACAGTAACTCTAGCCAGACGGAAATAATGAGATCCATATGAAAAAAAACTGCTTTAAAATGTTATCTGTGTTTACCGACAATCTAAGGTTGTTATTTGTAACCTCAATAACTATAGGTATATAACTTAAAATCTATATAGCTACAAAATAATATTTTAATATCTTTATAAATAATAATTTAAAAATACATATTTAGCTACAAAATAGTACTTTAAGTTTTCTCTTATGCAGCTCTTTGTCCTTCTTAATTGAATATTAGTATACGAGCATGGACAATGATCAAATTTATAATGCCAGTGCCACACAATAATAACTCTAAATAACTCTACACCGGCCACTACTCTTCATCTGTCTAATTCAGGTTTAGTTATAATAACCTGAAAGCTTCTGTGCACGCCTGCAGTGAGTAAAAACTATTCTGTGTGAAATAGACCTTCAGCCAATGACGTTGACAGAAGCCCAGTTTCCTCTCTCTCGTTTTTTAACAGTGTGATACATCAAATCTGTCTCGATGTAAGAGAAAGGCGCAATGTAATTACTCTGAGCACTACTCTCTTCAGCATCCTCATTCAAAAGGACAACTTAATCATCTTTTGTAGCGACGTCATTTCCACAAATGAAGACAAATGATTAAACTTGAAACAATGCTCAGGCTGCAGGGAAAAGGGACGGCCCTCAGCAGATGATAATGCTGTTTTGACTAAAACCTACAGTGATGTAATGTCAGATGTCCTTAGGTGTTTCTTAACATTTTAATACGTTTGTCAGATAAAATGTTTTAAATCACTTGCTGCTGGTATCGGTTTGAAAGATTGGAAAATTAGAAATTAGAATTAGAAAATAAAACTACAAGGAAGGCTGTAGCCTGATTAAAATTGTAATGTAATCAGATGAATTTCATAATATGCCTATGTACTGAGCAGATGAATTTATGTTTAAAGAGTCTGTTTGCGAGGGAGGGACTTACCATGTTTTTTAAAAAGTCTGTGCTTTATCTTAGCCCTTTTTATTTAGTTGTTGTTGCCATTGCTTTATTTTTTCTTGTATTATAATGGTAAAAACTCAATGGTACAACTTTTTGAACAAATATTAAACTTTAGCCTGCTATATTTAGAGCCCTCTATCTGAATGCAGCCACTGAAATACCCAGAATCCTTTTCAGCTTATTCAGGAAGCCTGACCTAATAGCAAAGCGTTTTGAAACTAACAAACATATGTTTACCCTGCTACAATCGACCTCCAGGTTCAAGCCTGTCTCTTGGTGAGCTCTCCGTCATGTCACGGGGTCGCTGCGGAGCGATTACTCCCCTCCATGTCACAAATACTCCCTGGCAAGCAGATAGGATGGGTGACAGAGAGCTCGAACTGCAATGTGACCTTCTGATACAGCTTTCAGACGTCACTGCCATCTATCTGCCGAACCATTAATGGATGTTCTCCCAGTGTCTAACCTATGACCAAATGTAATATCCACCACCACAATCACAGACAAGAGCATGCCTGAGGCTGAGGCATCTTCAACCTCCAAGAAATTCCAGAGAATTGTTTTCCTAATATAAGCATCTTACAAGTGTGCACAGTTTTTCTGTTGCTACATACAGATTCTTTTCAATGATTTAATTTGTGGTTCAAATAAAAAGTATTCATAAATTCATAAATGTTTTATTGCATTTGATGTTTTGAATGATGGCAGTCAAACTGAGGTTTACATATAAAATGGGGCTATTATATTTATCAGTGTGTGCTAAGGCAAACATCACTTTTATTACTCATAGTAATAATTAGTTAGAGTTGCACAGCAACATAAAGACTCTTCAGAGAATGTACACATCTACAGTATGTTTTACTTGTAATTTTTTTTGAGTGCTGAAGCCCTGTAGTTAAGAAGCAGAGCTGGTAAATGAAAGGTTGTTGGTTCAGAACCCACAGAGGAAGATACGTGAACTATTACCATTGTGCCACTGTGTAAAACACCTCAGATCGCTTCAGGGAGCCTGTCACTGTACTTGACTGTACTGTTACGCAAGTCTCTTTGGATAAAAGATAAAAAAAGAAAACTAATTAGCATCTTGTCTTAACATTCACTTACTCACAGACAAATTTTATGTTGCTTAAATATTACATTTTAAAATAGCTGATGTTTTCCTTTTTATATAACTACTCTACAAGTGGATAACATGACATGTAATAAAGTAATTCAATAAAATTCATTATTGCTGGGAAAACCATGAAACCAAAAACTTGTTATTTAATCAATAATCTATGACTTTGTGCACCATTTTTGGAATTTTCGTAAACAATAAACTGATTTTTATCTTTAAAACAAATGAGGTTTCCAAGGACATGCTTGGAAACAGGACATAGCCAATAGCTTGCATTTCAATCTCTAGCACAAAAAAAGCGGGTGGTTGGAGAGACTGGCGGTTCTCTCCATTCAGCTCAGGCAATAATTATTATTCTGTTCAGCTCATACAGTCCGCAGGTTAGTGCCAACGTGTTTCCCATTTTCATCTCATGCATTCTAAATATTTTTTTTCAGAAGTTTCCTTTTTGACCTTTGAGAAACATTGTGCTATAACTGATCTAATGTCTGAGAATAACAGAGCGTGACCCAGCTGCTTGCCATGTAAATCAGTCATTACAAAAGCTGAAGGAAACAAGTGACAGTTCACAGTTTCTAGAGACAATTGAAAGACTGGCCGAATAGATGGATAGACAGGGTGTTTTGTGTGGTTGTTAGGATGTTGCTACATGGTTGCCATGGTGTTTCTTTTGCATTGTTTGGTGGTTGCTAAGCGGTTTTGTAGATATTCTGGCTGGTTGATAGGTTGTTGGATAAGATATTTAGTAGGTAGATTGATAGATAACACTTACACTTACACGTCTTACACTTAGATAAACACTTAGATAAATACTAGGTAATTTGTAAACTCTGAATCTAGGCTGACATTTAACATTTCTAAATACATGCATCATGTTTCTGAAAACTGGACATTTGTCTGCCTGGAAATAAATTATACCATTTAGAAGAAATATTAATTCAATCTGCCAAAGTCAGAGGAAAAGTTTTAATGCTTGTCCACTGTGTTCAGAATTGTGGCTAAATCATTTGACATAAAATAATTTGTGAGCTTGGCAGCTCTAAAGCATTGCTCTTGGCAACAATAACATCATTGAAATGATATGCTCACAGAAAAACTACAAGGACGCCAAATTTGTATCTTTTTTTATTTTCATCTTCATCCAAAAAGCAATACAAAATATAGTTTTCGAGTTAAATTGCAATAAACAGCTTAATTTGGCAAGGAAAATGAGAGACTTTTAACACCGTGCTTTAGGGACCCTATTATTAGTTTCCTAACTTTCATAGAATGTAAGCTTTGCTTATGATTAGTCATGGAGAAATAAAACATCCTTCCGTAACAGTTGTAATGCACAATTTAGCTGCAGGAGAAAGCTATTCTGAAAACTGACTAACATTTGATAATTTACCGTTTAGAAATTGAAATAAAAATGTACTGCTTCCAGACATCAATTCATCCGCACTTTGAGTTTAAACCACCAAACATTCGGCTTGCAGCTTGAAACTTTGGTTCTGTCATGCATCTACCATCTCCACATTTCAGCATGTTTTATTTTCATGTTATAGAAATGATTTATTTACTCACCCTCATGTCATTCCATGATTTTAATCTAAAAAGAAAAAGTACAAAAAAAATCTGATGCAAAAGAATAAAAAAACAGAAGTTGTTTCTCAGTGATTATCTTCCAATATCTACTCTCATTCTACTGTACATTTGACTACAGAGAGTACATAATGATAATATTCATTTCTAGATAAAGAAATGGTTTAAGAGTATACAAAATACATGAGGCGAATGAGAGGTGTGTCTACCATTATAGAAAATAAACAAAAATGAAAACAAATGCCTATTCTTTTAAATGTGTACTGATGTGTGTCAGATGTACTGGGATTTTAGAACAGAACAATCATAAAGGAAATCTTTGAGTCCTTTAAAGTGCTGAGCCAGAAACTCAGTGCACTTTACCTCAACTTTCTCATCTGATATCTATCTCATCCTATTTCAAAACGTGTCTTACCCTTATACTCCTTTATATTGCCACTGTCAGTGGCAACAGTTTTCCTTTTTTTGCAGGGTCACATTCTGTGTAAGTATGAATAAAATATTTGTTCTTCTACCAGGAGCTGGAAGTGTCGGACTGGCAGACATGCGGCAACACCAACAAAAACAAGCTTTCCACTGCAGTCTTCTTCAGCTAGTCTTTTTTTTTTTACTTTAACTTCATTCTTTTATTTGCAGTTTTACAGGTTATTCTCTTGAGCTTTCAAAGTCCTTTTTTTTAACAGAGAATGTTACACGATAAAGCAAAATAAAAAAAATGCAGCAATTCCAACCAGTGGCAGTAGGATAGACCTGCTATATAGAATATATGAAACCCCAAATCCTGGTTGCCAGATATCGCATCTCCGGCTCAAGTTGAAAAACACATTTATGTCAAAATCAAAGAGCTTCCAGTCCTTTACAGTTACTGATCTAAAACGTGAATACAATGCCTCAAGACGTCAATCAACGCTCCCCTTCAACCGAGGGGTCAAACAATCACTGCAGCCACATGCCTCCACTCAACCCTGTGAGCTCCGCTTGGTCACGGCTCTATAAATACTCATTACAGTCTTGTTTTCCTCTTAGACGTTTAAAGAGGCTGACAAGCTGAGACACTTTAAATGTGCATAACCATTATGTAGTCATGCCCTGCCCCAGCCGAACAAGCGCAATGGGGATGTAAGAGACTCATAAAAAAGAGAAAGTAGATCAACAAGACTTTTTAGGTCTGTAACCAAGGGAGATCCGTGAGCGGCAGTTCCCACTGTGTCATGCAGATGTTGACTGATTTTGTGTGCTCGCATGCGGTATGCTTTTTTATCTGACGTCTGAAGGCTTCAAACTGTGGCTATTTTGTGGGCTGGTCTGTACAAAGCAAGTGTCTAATGACTATGTTTAATGTTAAAAAGTGACTATATTAAAGCTATTGACAATCACTGTCTAAACAATAGTCTTTTATACAATAGACTTTTAACTATTGTCATAAAGCCCGGCCCACTTTGCAGCTAATTTTATTAGCTCGATGGGGTTAAAGAGACAGAAAAGATGACAGAATACACTTTTATATGTTTTTTTTTTTAAATCATGGTAGCTTTTAAAAACATTTGTGATTTATACAATTTAACAGGGTTTGTGTCCCACATTTAAAAATGCAATATTATTGAATTTCTGATTGTACATTAAAAAAATAAATAAGAAATAGCCCCTGTGTGCTTAATGAGCAACAGGCCTTTATTTTCAATGTCCTCTTCACAGAATCTGGTCTTCCTTGTGTTTGTAAACAGCATAATGTGTGACTGGAACACTGAGCACATCTACTAATTTCACATCTAACAAGCTTGTTAGTCCAACTCACAAGCACCAATCAGAGCCATTTTGTACTCGTTAGAAAGGTCAGCAGCTCAACCTCAAAAGCAGTGATGTATTACCTTGTAAATAGTAATTTAAAAGTGCATGTTCCTTGTGACTGGTAATATATGTTTTTATGGATACAAAATCAATAATTATGCTAGTCTTCAGAATTTCAAAACTGAAACCTATTATATCTGCAAAAGTATTTGAAATTATCCAAGAATGAAAATTCCATTGTGGTTTACTCACCCTGACCTTATATTGTAAAACACAAAAGAATATATAAGCGTAATGTTGATGCCACTGTTTCTTTTGCAATTTCCTGATAGGAATAAACACTGTCATAAAAACACCATAAAAAGGGTTGTATAAATGTATATCAGCATGTTTACGCTTGTCTGCATTTAAATGTCTTTGTTATGTGTTGATTATGTCTTTACTCTTTCAGAAAAGAACACCAGTTATACAAAACAGTTTAAATGAGACAGCTTTTGTATCTTATTTTAGACTCTTATTTTAGACTCTCTGTCTTGTTCTGCTGTTTTTTTAACAATTCATTGACGTATAACTATAATCATGTAAAACTAAAATTAGAATATAAAACATAAATAATAATATGTCTATAAAATAAAATCTGACTTAAACTTTCAAAACCATTAATGAACTAAGATTAAAATTAGCTAAAAAACAATTTTGAAAAGGCAAAACTATAGTAACCGTGCCTGGAGGATGATAAAACCCATTAAGATGGACCAGATATTACTGGATTCTAGTAACAATGTAAGTCTATCTGTGTATGTGTGTGCTTTGTTGGAAGATGAGGGCTTGCTAATACAGAAGGCATTGGTCAGTTGTGATGTGAAACAGTCAGGTGTGTTTTCATCCTCTCTTGATTGCTTAGATTGGCTGCAATCACAGTGTCGAGTTATAGATGAAATGATTGAGGACTCTCACTAATGAAAGTCAAAGAGGGTCTGGCCTTTTATGTTCAGTCTCGCTCTTTAAATAAAAAATCTCATCTGACTATGGGGTGCTCAACCTGCTTGTGAATCTTGGTATTCCCAAAAATCCAGAGTTATATGATTTTTAGCTTGTTGGGGTTACATAATTGTGTTTCCTGGATCTGGTAAGGACTCCAGCTGCTGCATTTTGGACAAACTGTAGCTTGTTTATTGAGTATGCTGACAACCACCTAGCAGTGCATCACAAAAGTCTAGTCTGGAGGTTTAAAAATTATCAACTAGCTTTTCTGTATTTCTGGCATTAGAGATATGGTTTGCAAAAGACAAACTGATGTCTAATATATTGCCCAAGTCTTTGTCTTGGCTGCGGTAATAGTACGTCCTTTTAGTTGAAATTTGTAATCTGGAAGCCTCTGTTTTAGCAATTTTTTAATAAGTCCAATAAGAAGAAAATATGTTTTATTTGAATTTTAAGAGAAGAAAATTACTGGTCATCCAATACTTTATATTTGTCACATACTCAATAACACTACCAAGGGCAGCACATATATTAAAAATAGGGCCTAAAACAGATATTTTACTGGTTTTACTTTAGATAATTGCCCTTTTCGATTAAATAAATTATAAAGGTCAGATCCAAGGCAAGCAAACAAATCTTCCTGTTGATGTAATTTTTTGGTCTTTTATGAGCAAATAATGAACTCAGATTAAGATTAGCTTTTATAAAGAGCTTTAGAAAGTAGGTCTGTGAATCTGGGAACCCATCCTGCAGATATGCAGTCAGATCAGTGTGTGTGTGTGTGTGTGTGTTTGGCTAGGTGGTTTTGTCATGCTTCAGCAGTCTGATCTTCATATCTGCCCTGGCCAGGCATGTACAGTCTCAGGAGTTACCTTCCTCTCATCTGTATCTCTCTTTGGCTTCCAGAATGTCTCTCATAATCATCTATTCATTTCAGTGGCATTGTGGGAAACAGGAGATCTGACCAGACCACTGGCCTCAGGTTTATGTGTGTATGCTGGTACTAATCCTTTATTTCATTTTCACCTGTGACAAATCAAGTACATAAACAAAATTAATAGAATAGGTGAAAGACAAGGAAATTGTCTTAGAGATGATATTTTCCTCTCAGCATGGTAAAATTGATTTTTAAATGGTAGTTTGTGTATCACAGACAGTATCAGTTAATTCTGCCCAGCTGTCTCATTACAAGTTGTCAAAATAAAGCTATAGGCATTTAGGAAGATGAATGAGTGAAACAGAAGTTCTGTAATGGCACTTTTACTCTGCAGATTGGTAAAATATAACCTGATTTATTTTATATTTCTTTTTGTAGTTCTTTATGTATTTATATGAATCATGGGAACTGTTAATGTGAGAAATCTGAGAAATGCTTTTGATATTTGAAATCAACACCCAAACAAACACAGCCCTACCTCAAATTAACACACTATGCAATACAGACAAGGAGTAACAGCTGACACATACGCCCCCTATTGCTAATTGGTTACAAAAGTGTTATGGTGTTGTGATAATCGTCCTGATCGTTTTATTTTTCGCCTTTAAATGTGCAAACACATTTTTCAACACACACAGAACAGACATCCAGCAAATATTTATAAAATTCCTTGTTTGGATGTTTCACATTGATTCTCAGAATCTTTTTCTGAACCTTTAAATACTGTACACTGTATAAATACTAATAAATGCAATAATGTTACTTTTCATGCTACAGTTGATTAATTTTATGTTTTGTAGCACATCAGCAACAGTTTCAAACAATTTCACAAATAAAATTGTCTCCATTTTCTTTTAGAAGTCATGGAACATCAAATTTTACTCTATCTGCACAAGGCAATGCTAAATATTTTTCTTCCACTTTTGCAGGAAGTAAATAATTAATAAGACGTGTTGACTTGCAATTAAAGGGGAAACGGCACAGACAGGCCCTGTTTTAAAAAGATACATCCCAAGGAGCTCAACTATTATTAATCCTCTATATAAAATATGCCTTAAAACAATTTTAAAGCATATTCAGAGTGAAGCTCTGCTGGAGAAGACATCCTTTCTTGAGTTGGCAACATGTCTGATGACTAAATAACACACTTCGGTTAAGCTCTCGGAGAGCTCTGGTCCATGTCTGCAGTTTAAAAGCCTGTATGGAGATCAAAGCACGTGTGATCAGATCGCTATCAAACCAGCGAGAAAGAGTGAACGAGGCAGAAGATAAAGAAAGTCTGCTTTGGTGTGGGAGAGGACGCATTCACAGAGGTGAAACGCATCGTTTGATTAACTGTAGCGCGGTCGGATTCCTGGTGTGAGACTGTCATCCTCGTTTTCTCTTCAGCTCGGCAGACTGTGACTCAACAGATGACATCTGACCACACCCCTGTCCGCAGTGTCATTCTGTCATCATCGTAAATGAATGCTGTCACTTTCTATAGAATCAAACCATTTTCTTTACTGCTAGCTATGCATCTTAATTCACCCCCCTCCCACACACACACTAGCACTGTCAAAATGAATATTGGGTTGCCATATCTTCAAGACTGAGGGAGAAAAAGGAGAGGGCGGGGTAGTGAGTCAAACTGCAAGACAGAGGGTTGTCAGTGAATAGTAGCACCATATAAAAACTGCCAGGACTTTTACAAGAGGGACAATTTCATTTAAAAACTACAGTATTTTGTATTGTTTTTATACACTGTATGGTTCATCATTATGGTGATTAGTCTTCCCTTTGGTATACTTTGTGAGATAAATGATTTACCACGAAAAGAGTATTGATTGGACATTGGGGAAAGACGTAAGTGAGTTAAGTAAGTTTAAATCCAAATATATTCCCCGATTACCTTAAAAGTCTTATTATATTAAGCACTTTTCCATGTCAGATACCTTTATCTTGCTGTAAAGATGTTTGATATTGAAAAGAAAATATATTGATTTGAAAAACAAATGCTTCTGCAGAATATTAGCATAAATAATAATAATATAAAAAAACTAATGTGTGTGTATTAAACAAACAAATACAAAAATACAAAGACAGTAGATTGAACATCTGGTTTAGTGCACAATCGCCTCATTGTTCTCTTATTATGCTGAGAATAAAAGAGAAAGCAACATCTATCTGGAAACTCCATTCCAGTGTTCTTGTTTATCTTTTAGGGTCAAAGGTCAAACAATGGGAGAGATGGAACAGCATACACAAAAATGCTAACAACAGGAAGCCAACCGCTAAATGTCTTATCCCACCTACACCTTTTAACTCAATAGAAAAAGTGTGGGAGAGAGAGATAGAGAACGAGCACATGAGAAGGTGATAGATCCAAGAAAAAGCAAAAAGAGACAGCTAGGATTGAGAATATTTGAAGGAGACAAAAATAGATTTTAATGCTAATGGCAAACACACCTGCAAGCGGTCACATGAATGTAAAGGTCACTGAAGCGTTCCAGTCACACTGTCAGAGACACTGCAGCAGAATCCATAGCTACATAAAGAGAAAACATGCATGAGCTAAAAAGACTCATTTCTTTTAAACTCTGTAGTAAAATATAATATTTTATCTTTAAAGCTGCTTTGAAACAATGACATTGTGAAAAGCGGTAAATAAGTAAAAGTCATTCACATTTACTCTCCCTCATCTATTTCCAAATCTTTTTTACTTCCTGTCTTCTTCCAAAAAACACTTTTTAAAATACTTTTTAAATAATGCACTAGTCTTGTAATTTCCAAGCAATTACAATTAATTTGACCTAAAGTTTTCAAGATTCAAACAATAATGCAAATGTTATAAAAAATTATAACATAAATGGTCCATATGATTTGTGCACTATGCTGTTATTCTGTCTCTTCAGAACATTTGGAATTTATTGCATGGAACTTTTTTCTGATACTTTTATGCTGATTTTGTGGTTGAAAGCATCACTTTTTTCATTGTAATTGTGTGGAGAAAGACCAGCGCAGAATTCAAATGTTTTTCTTTTTTGTTCCATTGAAAAGTTTGGCAGAAAATGAGGGTGAACTTTTATTTTTTACATTTTTTTTTTTAGCTGAACTAATCCTTCGATTCGATTAATATCAATAAACTACGATAAACTGCTTTTCGCCTACCAGCAATAATGTTTTCTGTGTTGTGGCTAATGGATGGATTTACATTTATGTTCTAGATAACTCTTAGCATCAGTATACAAGAAATCCATTGTGGTAAATTATGTAGATCAGATTTTCGGCAAGAGTCTTTATTCATATTTATTCAGGGGCTGCGATTTTGCTCACGCAATTTAGAAATTTCCAGAGGTTACTTCATGAATCCATTGCCTCTGAATTATTTCCATTTCAATCACTTTAGCTCACCTGCCTCACATCTTCCTGTTTTCCCATAAGTTTGTTTCCTTCAGTATGATCTGCATATCTTATAACTACAACCTTTTGTCGTTCTTCATTGCTTGTAGAATGTGGTGAATTTCTGTAAAAAACGTCAAAGTTTTGGGTTTTTTAAACCAAAATGAATTCTGCTCTAGTCTCATTTGATGTTTACACAGTGTCCATGTGAATTGGTACGTCTTCCATTTATTTCTGTTCCTAGCAGTCAGAGAAAGATTTAGATTAGCAGGACCTGTGTTCATTTGAAATGCTGTTTGTTGATTGTATGTTGACTTTGTGCATTATTTTAATTAAATTATTAATCTAAAAACTGATAATGAAATATTCTACAACAACATCATAAAAACATCTGCATTTTAGTTAACACTAGAATGTTCATTTCTAAACACAAACGCATGCTCATGCACACAATGTATATTCAAGGTAACTTAAGATATTTGAGATATTACAGAGCTCTACATGAATGTAAACTCCTGTCTTCAATAAGCTATGATAAAATGATTATGTTATAATTATAGGTTTTTGACATACAGTAAAAATATAGAGCTATAAAATGTAGTAATAATATAGCAATGCTTAGATCTATTTGGATCTACATTTAGATCTACTTAGTGATAAAAGATCTTGCCCAAAAACACACACAATTTTGCCCAGAAACCCACACAAAGACACAGGAGGTATGTTAAGGTTAAACACCTGAGGTTTTGTCCAGGTGTTCACTCATATTGGTGATGTGTATTTTGTGCAGCTACAAAATTAGTTGCTTCCCTTCACATGAAAACACAACCCATTCCACCAACCCAATCACATGTGTTGATCGCTGTGAAAATGTTACAGCTAGTGCTGAGAAGATAATTGCTATCATCAAGCTGTCAGACCGTCATCCTTTTCAATTTACTGCGAGGGCTTCATCGGCAGACAGCCAGTGCATAAAAACAGTGAGAGACCGAGGCAGACGATTGGAGAACATGAGGGAGCTGTTGAATGCTAGGAGTCTTGTAGCCGATATTAAACTTGACCTGTAAATCTGCCTGGTGTCTTGAGGTTCATAATTAGCGAGGAAATAACACAGGCATTTGGCAGTGTCACTGTGAACTATAGCAGGCGTAACCCTGCAGAATAAACCTAATTGCCAGTGTTTATAAAGTAAACAGCTCAATGTTTGGTTATAGAGTCAATTACAGGTAGACCTGCAGGCAAGATTACAAGTACCTTCACATTAGAGCAGAGGTCACCAATTAGTCGACTGTGGTCCAGGTCCAGACCAAAGATTAGCACCACGAGGACCATGTAGTTTATTATAAAATAACCTGATTATAAAGACAGCACTTTAAGCAGAGTAGAAACAGAGCATGTAAATTGACATACGCCGTTTGAACCAGACTTAAGCGGGTTAATTGGTCTCTCAGTCGGGTTAAGCTGGTTAGGCTGATCTGCTTTGATAATTTTAGAGGAGTTTTGGGCCAGGCTGGGAGATCAGCTTAAACTAACCAAGACCACAAAAACATCCCTGGTTTTTGTTTTCTCAGCAGGGTGTAAAAGACAATGGCCGTTACTCAAATTTGTACAGGAATCATAATTGTATAATGGCAAACACTAGCAATACAATGTGTCTGTCACTTGTTGATTTCTATGCATTGCAGTCAGAAACCTTGTGCTTATATATACTTACTGTAATGATAGTAGAGATGCCTTAACAGTCGTCTACATCTGTTTGTGCAATTGTAGATTCATGTTTCCCAAACCTGCAGTACCTTCTCTGTTTGAGATATCTGTCTTCCCCCATTCAAATAGATAGGACTTGGTCTTGTATGGCTAAAATAGCTGCCTGGAGGCATTGAGAAGATGGTGATAGTGTGGAGACTTTCTTAAAGAGACTTTGGTTTAACCTAAAGCAGATCAAACAGTATATGCATGACATCAAAGTACCACAAACGTGATTCAAGAGCTGGTCTGCACAGCGCTGCTTCAAGCTGAACACACCTAATGACTATTGTTGACATAAAAACCTAGTACAATAATATATATATATATTTTTTTATTTTATTATTTTTTCTTAAAATTATTATTTTAAGTTATTACTTTTAATCTTATGAGGTTTTCTTTGCTACAAGTTAGTTGTCTTACTGGCTGGCTTTGTAATACAGCATTATATTACAAACCCAAAATGGACGTGTATGTTGTTAGCACATACGGGACAAATTTAAGGTTTGTTACAAGTGACAATCCATCATACAATCAAAAGTTGACTGCAACACAATCTGACATGATTTCTTTCTTAAGCATGCAGACGTCCTAATGAGTGCGTTCTGCGTGTTGTGTTTCTTTCATTAAGCAGTAAGAGAGACTACAGTCTAGCTTGGCTCCTGCCTCTATGTTTAGAGGGGCACTGATCTAACAGCTATCTGTTCTGACTGTTTACAGTCTAGAAACAGCAGGAACATATTTAAGATCGAAGTAGGATGATATCACACCTGCAACAATGCTGATTGCAAAAAAGAATAACTTAGAATAATAGAATATAGCAATAGAAATAGAAAGGATCATAAAACAATAAGCTGTTTTGTAGCTTTTTCTTATGAAAATAGGCATTGTTGACATGTAAATGTGGGTGGTCATGAGTTCAAATCAAGGGTCAAGGTTTTACTGGTTGGCTTTGACAGGTTTGTCCCTGCTGGTATATAAGATGACAGTAACAACAACATTACGTGAGCAAAAAGCATGTTTCTCCAAAAGCATGTTTATCTATGTTTCAAAAGAAGTTGTGTATTCTGACAAAGGACAACATTTTACTAGTGACATGTAACTTGCAAATATTTTATGCCATTGAGGTATTACACCTTCTGGATCCAGCATCTCAGAAACTTTATTGCACATTTTTTTTAAATACGACATGTTTGTTCAGAAATTCAAAGCAGTTGGAACCATTTATTCATTGTGCGCTTCAGATAGTAAACACTTTCTTTGATAAATAAAAGTTTCTGTTATTTTACAGTATCTTTGGTTTTACCGGCAGTTTTGCTTTTAGTGGTTATTGAATTGAAAGAGACAATAGCTGTATTTCAAAGACAGCTATTTTTACCGGTGGAGATATATATGGCCTCTGACATCTCAAACATTTAATACTCCACAGATCTTGCCTTTTAATATAATTTTTATATGGTTTATATACCCCCGACCCTCCAGAGAATAAAGTGGGTTTGGGTGGATGAATGTTTTATACAGTTTCTACAGTCAACAGAATTAATGTATTTATTCATAGCGTTATATGGTCATTAAAAGGGGTCAGGAGAATATTTTTAAAAAGCAATATTTTCTCTGAGTTCCTCCTATAATGTCTTTTAACAAGATACAGTACAGATTTAGCAATTCATGAATATTTTCCACCCTCTCTTAAGACATTTATACAAGTCGTTAATCTATTTGCATAGGAAGTCGATGTAAAATCACAACAGACTTTTTAATGATGCTGTTGTGATCACAATTCATCTCCTGATAATTTCATGAGTTTCCTGCCTGTGGGTATTTCCCTAGTGGTGACCCACTAAAAAGCATTTTCATGCATCACCGTTCATGGGTTTAAAACCTTGTTAGTTTATTTTTTGTGGTGGGTTACTAAATAAAAGGCTGTACAATGTCACTGAAACATTGGCAGGCAGGAGGTGAAACTGACAGGTGTCTAATTTATGGCATTAAAAGAGCAAATAGGACAGTCATGAATAAAATCCTTCAGACAGCCTTTCCAATCATCGTCTGTTCTGCAAATATGTGTGATCTTGTAATAAAAGCAATATATTTTCCTTACCTGTTCACAGGCGCTTGAGTTCCTGAGCAGGGATCATGTTATCCTGCTGGAAAGTGACAAGGTTATGACCTTTTCTACAGGGCAACAGTCTCTGCTACATACATTATTAGTAAAAGATGTGTTACCTGACACTCCAAGATGAAAATTTATGTTTAGACATTGACCTGCTTCTGTCTCAGCCAAGCAGTAAGAAACATGCCGGCATATGATGATAGTTACCTGAGGGAGGACAGAATTATGGGTGGGTGGTATGAGTCATTTTTTATCACAGTAATGGTATATATTCAAAAAAGAATTATCTTTGTTGGAATTTCTTTTTAAAAATTGCAAATATATTAAATAACATGGTCATGGTTGTTTTTGCATTATTTAATTAAATGAAATGTACTTTATCTTTTTGATTATTTGAACTTTAAACACACACACGCACACAAACGCACACACACACACACATGAATAACATTATTTTTGTCAGTTGTAATGGCTGTGTAAATGCAATTACTGTATATGACCTCTTAACAGAATTAAATACATCTAAATGCCACTTCAGATGTCGATGTGGAAACATGGCTTAATCAAATATGTAAATAAATGTGTTCTAGTTATCAACACATGAATCTGGATTAATGAAGTTCTACTAATATCATTTTTGTGTTGTATTAATATTGCAATATCCATCCATACACAGTTCTGCAAAAACAATAATTAGATTATAAACAATTTTAGATTATAGCATGTGATTTGAGGCTCATTTTAAATTGATTCTAGGTATAAAACATGAAAAACAGTGAAAGAAAAGGAGAGCTAGAGATTGGATAACATGATTAAGTATTACCAGACATTGATTTGAAGTCAGGAGAGGAAATGTGCCTGTAATTTACCTCAGACTAGATGAATTTAAAGTCTCCTTTACTTTAACACACACACAGAAACACACCTTCACACATTATATAACCCTCAGTCCACTGAATGACCCAGATACATGAGGAATGAACACAGAAAGAGAGAGAGAGCAGCAAAAAGGTGTCAGAATGAGTGGTAGAGTGTCACACCACAGGCCTGGGTGTAAAGAAAGGTGTAAAAGTGAAAACAAAAACAAGTCACGGACAAAGAGGTAAAGGTAGAGCCTGGAGGTGTGGTCACATGGGTGAGACATACAGGCATAAAATACAGGCATGTGTGCAGAGATATTCTGTCACTAGGTGTCCGAAATTTGGTGAACTTTGACCTGCAAATTTATTCAGCAAACAGATGTTTGATCAATAAAGGAAGACCTAGAGAATGACATCATAACCTGATGACAATATTTGAATAGCAATACACAAGCTAATAAATACAAACTATAGACAGCTCGTATAGCTTTCATATCAGCCTTTTAGTTTATTTAATATGTTATTTTTTTATATTTTGGAAAGATAAACAAAATTGTCGCACAAAATAAACATTGTAGTTATCTCTAAAGGTCACTTGAATCTTCTACAAATCATTAGATGTTATGGTGCTACAGTCCAAAACCAGTTTCCTTAAAATGTGCTTTCAGACAAAAAAAAAAAACATTTACTCAGTAAGCACTTAATTCATAAGTAAAATAGCGTCTTGTTAAAAATTACAAAAATGTTTTGCTTACTTCTAAAAGTTGCTCCTACCTGATGAATTGCTTGTGCTTCTAGTTATTTGCAAGTTGCTTTGGATAAAGACATCAGCTAAATGATTCAATGTAAATATAGAGACTAAAAAGTTTTCTGTCCCTTCGTATACATAAACTCACACTATAGATCTTCAGTGTATAATATCTCTATATAAATTCCTATTTTGCCAGCAGTTCTGGTTTCCAGCTGTCTAACAAGCTCCAGAGCTCAATGTAAAGATCAGCAGATTTTTTTTTACTGTCTGACTCTCCCATGGAGAGAGTCATTATGCAAATTAGTAATGACAGACTCATTTGCATAATTATAAAGTGCCCTAGATCATGCCCTGAGATAAAATAACACAAACCCAAGGGGTGCAGAGGTGTGCTATTGACATGACTGCATGCTAAAGTTAGATTTAGACACATATATATATATATACACTGTATATATATATATATATATATATATATATAGTTTATCAAACCTCTGTTGAATAATCTGTAAACCATAGATTTATATTATGTACAGAGACAACAAGTATTGCGATTGCTGATAACAATAGTGTCTTAGTGTTTTACTTGTGACGTGTGTGTGTGTGTGTGTGTGTGTGTGTTTGTGTGTGGTATGCTCCTATAGGCATCTCACTACCGGTGTGTAATTCAAGAAATCTCCACCCCACTCAGCACACTCAAGATAAGATTAAAGAGTATATTAAATAACCCATCTCATTTCAGCTGTCTCACTCTGATGGGACCATTATATCAGCAAACCTATAATATGATCAGACCTGCACAGGATTTAAAAATAAAGGGGGACAGAAATACCTATTTTCCTCATGTGTCCTGGGACATCAACCATTAAAAACCTGTGGAAAAGTCTCATTGACAGAGTTGTTTTAATGTGAAGTTGGCATTTTCATAGACGCATTTGACATTTAGCAGAAGTTTTCAGTTTGTATTTTACTACGTATCAGAACCTTGACCCTGGGATTGTTAAAACCATGGCAGGTGGGATACAGAACCCCCCAAAATATGCATCTTTAGTTGCTTCACAAACCCAGAACATGTTTTTTCAAGTGGTGTTTATTTAAGAAAACTGTTTATTACAGGACTCAACTGCAATAGCTCATGTTTAGCCCTAAATTGATTTTTTACAACAAGTACAAGTCTATTCAATTTCCTCTTTGGACTGTAATGTCCATGTCCTCGCGAGGAGCAAATAATTATGAAAATCCTTGTGTCTTCAAAAAATAAGAAATCCATATTTGATTTGAAATCATGATAAATAGATAAATACATAACAAAACAGCACAGCCCGTCTCAACAGCCTCACAAATAAATAAATAGAATCATAAATAACATTCAAAAAAATATCTTTGGCCAAACTAGGCCCACATACATATTTCCTTCTCAAAATACTTTGCACAGGAACTCAGAATTCAGGTTAGTGACACCAGTCATCCTTAAGGAAAGTGAAAAACAAAGCTAAACCATAAACAGAGGAATAACAAACCAACTCCATTGAGGCACTTTTTAAGGATGTCAGAAAAAAAATGCATGTAGTTTTTTTCTTCAGAAAGCAAAGCTGAATAAATAGGAACAAAACCTCCAACATTCATGTACAGATTATGTGAAAGGCTGTGTATTTAATCTGTCTTCGTTTGTCCTTCATTGATTTTGAAAAAACAAAAAAACTCAAAAGTCTAAAAAGAAAAAGGTTAAAAAAAACTATGAAATAAAGATAATACTAATAATCTGGTAAACAAAGTTAAATACAAACACACATTTATTCCATACTTATTTCAAATGTATGGATGCAAAACAAAAAACATACGAAACCAAAACATCAGTGTTTGTTTTCAGTGGTGGGGGAAGTAATGTCTGATTGGCTCTCTGATCTTTCCCCAAATATCCCTGCAAGGGTTTTAAAGCGAGGCCCCCATTCACTGAGGTAATCAAAGTCTTCCTCAGGTTCACCTTTTACAGATTCTATAGAGCTCAAGCTCTCGGCCACAGAGCCCTCGCCCTCGTAGGCGTACGTGGCCAGCGAGTCATATGGTGGTGCGGAAGTGTCACCATCGTGCTCCTGTAGCCGCTGGCTAATGAAGTTGCTAATGTCGGTGCTGTTCTGTGAGGCTATTGGACGCCGTGGACCCAAACCCAACTCTGGTTTAACATCTCGACGATAGAGGTTGTCCTTGATGACTTTAGGGTTGCGAAGAGTTCCCATGTCAAAGGCGTGTGTGTCCTCTTCGCCTCCTCCCTCGTCATCATAATGGATGACGTTGTCGCGGATGTCCTCTTTGGACGTCATTAGAGTCTCTTTCTTCTTTTGTCGTCGCACCCCCACATACAGAACCACAATCACTGCAGGAAACACAGACGCAAGACCAGAAATTATTCGACACCTTATTTAAGATGCTCACGTACGCACTAGCATGAAAACATGAGGGTTTGGGACGCTAACAGAATGGGCTACAACAAAGTTCTGTTAAAGAAGGGACCATACGCTGTGTCTGACTACAATCAAAAGCTGACAGAGGCTGGTGAAAACACTCTTCCTTGTTCAATCAAGGACACAACCCTCTCATTTGTCAGATTGTCTGTGATTGGCAAACAGCTTGTGGCAAACAGTCATCATTTGAAGACAGACTGAAAGGCGTAGCGGTAATGTGTAGCATCTTTCTGATGGACTCTCACCATTCATGTGGGACTATTTCAGAGACGTGCCATGAAACTGCCCATTCATCTCTTGGTTCTCTATGATTCACTTTATATTAACTGACCGGAGAAAACCCTCAGCCCTGTGCCTATAGCCACAGGGGAAGATGGATGGATGGATGGACAGACATGGAACAGACCCTTGGTACTATTCTATACACAGGTGCAGAGATGTATCGCCAGATGTAGTTTGTCAAAGATCCACGAAGTGCTTTCTAAGCACATAGGTTAACACCTGTACTATGTTTATTAATAAGCTGTAAATTAGACTAAATAAGTTGCTGTGAAAAACTAACAAGGTTATTAACATATAGTTCAATGGGCTACTTAACAGTGTCTGTGAGATGTCAGCGCCCCCATGTGACACTCATCTGCATTGCACCAGTCAGACGTGTCAAACACATATTTTGTTTTTCTGTGCATGTGTTTGGTTCTAATGTGATTTGAGTGGCAAGTTATGGAGATAGGTGTACGATTAATAAATCCTTGCCCTTAGCACACAGATTTCTTGCACCGTCTGTCATGGCTGTTTCCACAGAGCAGGAAATAGGCCAGTCTGACAAATGGAGCGCCGATAATAGCTAATCTCCAGTGTGACAGTGTGTTCTGTTTGTGTGCTGTCTGTGATATCAGCTGGCACCTTTAGGTGCAGAGAACAGTGAGACAGGTCACATTTCAGAGCACTGCAGCTACAGTATCTCAAATGCACACTGTCACATTTATGATTAGAGATAAATCATATCATGCACATTTGCATGTTCCAAAATATATTATCAGCATTTAGGTCACAGAGTGACTTTAAATTGTTAATGGACACAAGGCAATCTTCTCTGCAAATGAGTTCAAGTCAAATATTTAAGTGTGAAACATAATATTTAACAGAAAAAAACACATTTGGGATGGGACTATGTGTTACTATGATATGTGTTTTGTTTTTAGAATATAACATAGACAAATTTGCATGCATTTGATTAATGATTAATGACTTACTTAATTACTTAAATGAATAAAAACCCAATGTATTTACCTCATTTAGCTATATTTTAACTTTTTTTAGAAAATGAATCAGAATTTTAAAACGTCACAACCATAATGGATAATTCGAGAAGGCCTAAATTATATTGAAGGTTTCATTTCCCCCTCTTCTTTAGTAAGCTAACTCAATTTACTTTTCTTTGAATGCAGGTACCGGTCTAGTAGCCCCTGTAGCCATAATGTTCAGGAACACACAAACGAAATTAGCTTAACATTTGATGGACACTACAGCAAGTGTGTTAACCTAAAATAGCATAGCAAAGCAGATACAAGCGCAAAAATAGCTTTACCATCTCAACAAAATGTTAGGACTCATCAACATGTTGTGTGTCATGAATTGCAGAATCAAATATATTTAATTAAACGGAGACTTACTGCCTCCTGTAGCAGGAATTAACTGCTTCAGAAGAGGGATGTGAGGGAAATAAATAGACAATATTGTGTTTGAGAAATAATTAGCATCATCATTTCAAAAAACAATGTTTCCTTTTGAACAATAAGTCATGACTGTGTTTCTCTCTGTGAAGAGACACATTCTAATGAAAAAGCCCCTTAGTGCAAGATGAGTCATCAATATATTTTACTGGAAATACTGCCAAAGGCTTTATTTACAACAAATTTTAGGAGTATGCTAACATATGTGCTCCCAAAGCAAACAGACATAGATTAAAACCCAAACTCAAATTCTGATTTCAATTCATATCATGTAACTGCATAAAGTTTTGTGAGATGTGGAAAAGAGTGTGTAGATTCCTCATGGGCCTAATTATGAGCCAAGCAAAGATGTGGATTGATCTACACATGAATAAATAAATGGAAGTATAGGTAGGTGGATCACTCTTGGACCAAATGAGGGGTATAGAAGTTAAGTGTCAATCTGGAGGACACACATGATTTTCAGAGAAACCTGCAGTCCACTGTGGACTGAAATCTGCATCTGAGGTTCATTCAGGGACAGATAAGAGCTAACCTCATTTTGTTGAGCATGCTGTTACTTAATGACCAGCCAGCCCACACAAATTACCATGGAAACAGGGCCATAAAAGTCTCCACCTCATTCCTCACCCCCCTATCCCAACTCCTTGCACATCCTCTATGTAAATTAACTGGGTTTATAACTCCGGAGATTTCCTCATGCAGACTTTAGGAGTTAAGCTAACATGGAGAGTAATGCAGGCTGCATTCTGGTGTTAATAACAATTGGAGATTTAAGGATTTTACTATGGTGTTGATGGGCAAAGACATAACTCATTTAAACTGATGCTCGTTTACTTCAACAAACAGGCTGCCTCCTTACTGGTCTAGATTGGCCAATAAAAAGGCATTTAATTTACAGGTGTGTTTTAATTAAACAACCCCAGAGAGTTTCAGGCTAATCCATGTATCACACTAGAAAATGGTAAGCGTTAGTCCATGCAAAACCTATAGTCACAAATGCATAACATTCAACTTTACATCATGAAATGACCAATTTATTGTTTTAATGTATATTCCCACTCTTACTTTACACATAAATTACATTTATTTTTGTCTGACATAAAAAAAAAACCCTGACTTAACCTCTTCATTAAATCACATGGCTTTATTCTAATATGATGGACACAAACACAACTTTTAATTTTTTTTTTTTCAAAATAAGGTTCTGTTGGCTACTGTTTTGTGATATATACCCAGCCAACAGGAAACATTCTGAGAACGTTCTCCTAAAATTCTGTTAGTTATTCAAAAGCAATAACATTAATACAACAGCTAAACGTTTCAGACGTTTTGAACATTTTTAAAGCTTTTGTTACTTAATGGAAAATTAGGGAAATGTTATTACAGCCTAAAACTGTTAGCTGGGTTGTCACTAGCGGCAGTTTTCATACTCTCTGAAGCATGCATGCTTGCTTACCCAGCAGTATGATGATGCACACCAGAATAGCGATCAAGGCTCCGGTACTGAGACCCACAGGGAGGAAAATAGCTTCAGCGTTACAAGTTAATAAAGATCCATCAGCATCACAGCCGCAGACACGAATGGTGAGGGTGCTGGTGCTGCTTAATGTCTGGAGACCTCCATCTTCAATTACCACTGGAAGGTGGTAGATCTCCTGGGAACGTCGCTTGAAGCCACTCCGCAGGGTCACGACTCCGGCTGTGTTATCTGGACAGAGCAAAACAAAAAAAAATGGAATTTGAAAACTCTTATCTGTCTTAAACCTTCATGGACTTCTGGTTGCCTTTAATTATCACAATGGTAGGAAGGGTCGAGATAACACTTGAGGTTGGTAATGAGATCAGGGCATGGCACAGGACACAAGTACTCACCACTACCCCACAGCTCTGACTATCATGAGTTTTTAAATGCATCATCTTTTTTCTTTTGGTCTTCATGTGCAGTAATCCCCATAAGTCTTTAATTTGGACACAAATTACAGTTAAAAATGTAAAAAAAATACAGAATACAAAATATCAAACCAATTGGCATTCAGAAATAAATGCTAGACCTTTTCTCAGAACTAACTTGACATTTCTTGGCCATTTTTTGGAATTCCTTTGAACAGACAAATCATTTCTGGTCAGTGTTTGAAGTCAGATCACAGATAATCAAAAGTAGGATGCACTTCATTAACTACATATGTTCCACCAACATTTAACAACCTGAAAGCATCCAAATCTTTTTAATTACTCTCAAAATCACATTAAAACATCAAAAACATCAAGCAATTGGTCATTTAGTGACATTCTATTTCTCTGTGAAACCATTTATTGAAATGGTTTTGTGAGCCTCTTAACAAGGAAGATTTTATTACTGTCCCATCTTATAACTTAAAACATTGGGTTTTTTTGGTCAACTGACACTTAATAGCTTTTTCTAAAATGAATCTACTCTATCCCACTAGCTCAGCTCCACTGTAAATAACTGTATATTAAACATCCAATATCCTGTGATTGGCTGTGATATGATTGCATTTATGCACACAGCAGACATGCATGTGATGTCTAATACACAAAAACATGTAATATATTGTATTGTCAATCAGGCTGTAAAGTTTCTATTACTGCCTGTCATATGTCATATTACGTATTTGTTTTTATATTCATATTCTTTTACAATCAACATTTCCCTGATGCTGTTTTGGATGGCACTTTACACAATGCATGCTGGGATTGCCTCATCAAAGGATGTGATGCATGATGCTAAAGCAGACACTAAAATTTTCAGTACACTTTTTAGAGAACAGAAACTTTTACTTTTTTAAACGCTGTGCTAGAAACATGTTTATGATACATTAGCTTAAATCACTCGATTGCTTCTCCTCTCTGTATCCAAAAAGTGATGTTAAAAAAAAACTGTGTTTTCTCAAGAGTCTTTGAGTTGCAAGAACCCCCAAACCAGAAAACCAGATTAACGGCCAATAAATAATGTAGCTGCTCGTGTTTCAAAATTCATGTGGACCAGTTTGTGTGTTTATGCTCAGAGAAATGACATGTTGACTAGCAGGGACAAGCAGGTTTGTCAGGGTCATGGCAAGTGCTGGTGTGACTTCTGCCACTCTGAGTATATGCTGAGTGCGTTCTCAAGAAAATCTTGCACATTACAGACTAACCTGTTTTGTTCTGTTTTCCCTTACTGCCCTCAGCAGTAACTATCACCTTGTCCCAGTAAATCACGTCTTAAGTGAGCGTTCATGCCTGAAGTGAGGACAGACGCTCCCAAAGGCAACAACACTGGATGTATATGTTCCATGTAAAAGGTGAAAAGTGAATAACTGTGCTTCTCAAATGTTTTTATTGGAAAAAAAGACATATATTGGAATGTATGTATGTAACCCTAAAGAAACTTGAAAATTCCCAAACCTATTTGCATCCCACATTGCCAAAATAAGAATGTTGGCTATGCCATCGATTCCGGGCGCAGAGCTATATAAAAATGTATTAAATATTGTAAACATATCAGAAAAGCTTTTATTTTCAAAAGAAAATAAAAAAATCTTAATTCAGACTCACTCCCAAAGTCTCTGATGGTGAAGTTCTTGGTCTTCACTCCGTCTTGCGGAGATTTGAAGGAAAATCGCTGTCCGGCTTGAGGAAGGTCCTGATCTTTTGCAGTGATGACCTGAATCACCTAGATGACAACGTTAATAAAACATTAGATCAAATATTAGAAGCGCTAGCATGTAGGTTTTAATATATATTTAATGACAAAACAAAGGTGATCTGATCTTGGTCTATGACAATACATGTGACATGGTACTATTGTTAAATGATGTTAAAAACAGTCATTATATCTTAACACAAGTATCTTTAATGGTTGTTTGAAAATTTTGTGTTGAATATTTATGAAATCTCTTAAATATTTATGAGGGTAATTTTTGCACATAGATATATAAACGATTACACTTGCAATTACACTGGATTGCTTTGCACTTGAAAAAAACTGCATTGTTAATGTTAATTCAAATAAAAATGATTTACAACGTTAGCTCTTTATAGATTAACTAAATTAATAAATAAATAAAAATAGGCGAAACCTTGAAAATAGTACCAATACACAAGGCATGTGCATGCCACACAACTGCCTGCTGCCGTGTGGCAAGCAAACAACTCATTAGTCAGGCACTCTTGAGTTTATTCTTAATTAAAAGATATAAATATACAGCCAGCAAAAGCATTCTTAAAAGTGCTTAATATATGAAACATTTACAATCACAATGTAAACATGCACAATATTTTTCCTTCCATACCAAATTCTAACCAGTCAAAGGTGCATTATGTGCTAGCTAAGCACTTGATAATAATGTTTTAATGAGTGATTGTGTGGTTTTCCTTCCAATTTTACATCTAAACCCAATTAATCTCCTCACATATCCAGTGATTATGATGCACTGTGCACTAAAATTACAAACAGATCAATCTTCTGTGGCTCACAGACAGCCATATTGCTCGCCCTCCCGCTGGCATCACCTGTCGTAGGGCTGTCGTGAGCACCACAGGTGCATGCTGGGTAGGATGATTAGCACAGCGCTAATGCATCACTTACCCACACATGCTCTTCCTGTGCAACATATCAATCAAACCACACAGTTCTGCCAGAAGCGAAACCATTCACACCCTGATTTT
>JAZGTK010001964.1:12524-34851 GCA_036877625.1 Ambastaia sidthimunki | reverse complement strand
GCATTGAGAGTAACACAGGAATACATGCATTTAGAATAACACACGGCTTTGTTGCTGGAATAAAAGCGGCTGTTTGTTTCATATACTGGGGCTGATGTTTTCAGTTGCACAGAGCAAATAAGAGCAATAACCATTCAAAGCCAATTAAATGCGATTTTGTGTTGCTTTACACTTTCCATGACCGGCAGTTACAAAATAAATGATTTTTTTAAGTGCATACAGTCAGTTTTGATGCAAGTAGATGGTAATGATGCGCTGATCATCATAATCCAGCAAAAATACACACATTATTTGATTTCTGATTATATGGATCTTATCAATCAGTCTGATGACATAACAGTAAAAATGTGTTTTATAAAGTTTCTGAAAGACTCCAGGAGTCATAAAATAATTCTTAATTCAGAAGACACGCCATCTGTCAGCACACACACACACACACACACACACAGCCTATCTGATCATCATGCAAAAGGTTAAAAACAGGATTTCAGAATGTTAAACAAAACCAGTTTAACAAAATATTCTATGCTAATATTCTAACAAAATATTTTTACAGTGATTTATTTACTGAGAATATCTAAAAACATACAGTCCATGTTATGTTAAATTTCTCCTAGTGTATGTGATAAACCAAATGAATACAGGCAAATACCACTTATTCAGTAAAAACCTTGGGTCTGGTTTAAAGGGAAACAAGCACGTCCACACCAGCATCAACAATTATAATGACTAACAGGCTCAATAATTAATGACAGGGAGACAGTAAGATGTGTGTGTGTGTGTGTGTGTGTGTGTGTGTTAACAGCAGGGTGTGTAACATGTATAGACGTGAAATCAGAGGTAATAAAGAAATCACAAAGCTGGTGAAAACAAGTATCACTGTTCTAAAAATGTGCAAAACAGGAAATAGTACAAACTGAAAAAAAAAATGGATGTGCCTTTTAAGGGGTTGCTGACTACAAAACGGTATATATACAACACTGTATATAATTCATAATTTTAACATTACAGTTATGCAGAAGTTTTCTGAAGTCTTTGTTGAATACTGAATGCTACATATCACCTCATCTGATGTGTCGTGTGTAAGTAGGCGTGACACGTTTCCGGAGCTGATGCGGATTTGCACAAAGGTTGCATGTTGTCTTGTGATGTTAAGTCCTTGCACAACAGTTGGTGGAAACTACAGAGTAACTCTAAGATTAGGACAAAATAATTCTAAGCGTCTTTATAATATCTTTGTTGAGAGTCGCTGCTGTAGCCTAATGTAGCCAAGATGATTTATTCATTAAGCAACACTTTATATTTTAAGACATATTTTGATGTTTTAATTCATTTGATCTTTACCTCTTCTCTCTGACTTTAACAGTTTGTGTGTTGCCTGGAACTCAAACTCATGTTGTCATTAGCACAGCGCTCTACACCAGAGCTGCACGTGCAGCTCACTGATGCTGATGACATCACAAACACACCTTTTCTTTTCTGTCAAAATGAAAACACCGGTCAAGTGCAATGGCCGCCATGTTGCCATCTCCTCTACACATGTACAAGAGAATCACATCATTTTTTCCAGTCCTGCCAGGAGAGTCCTGCCTGCTGCCAACAGGTGCAGACACTGCCAAAAGCCCTGACACACACACACACACACACATTGCCCAGCAACACCAACTCAACTTCCAAAAGGGCAGGCAGATCCACAGAGCAGAAATGATTTGATCAACTGTGGATATAATTCAGCACTCGTCCATTTAAAGAAGGAAAAACACAAACGTTTCTAGCAAAGGAATAAAGAATAAATACTGCTATGCTATTGCAGGAAAACTAGATCGTTCTGTACAAAAAAACACCACCAATGCAACGCTGTAAATAAAAGAAAAAATATTATTTATATAGACAACTATTTTATTCAAAAATTAAAAAAAAAAATTATCTAAATAATCTTTCCACAATTGGCTGGTCATATTTAAACCATATTATTTCATGTATTGCAAAAAGTTATAAAAACAAATGGCACTTTTAATCTAAAGTTAAAATCCATAAAATGTAATTTAATATTGACTATATTTTCTGTATGAAATATGGTTTAACAGTCCATTTCATTATGATGCTGAAACAGTAGCACATTACAGGTAAGCAAACATCCAGTTACACAAGCAAATGTGGTTTCAGCAGCACTGGAGGCTGTTTATCACTCTTCAACAGTCTGACTCTGAACACTTGCATGTGTAGGTGGTGTTGAGCCCGTGTGCTTGTCACTTCCGCACAATGTTACATGTGCATTAACAAGATTATTTGAGTACTGCTATAAATCAGAGCCAGTTTGATAACTCACACAGCATGAGGTAAAACCAGCACTGCCCACCACACACTGATGAGCCAATCAGAGCACAGCTGCCTTCTAAACAAAGATTTCCTGGAGCTCATCATAATCTCTAAATACAGGCTGGTGACGTATACGAGATGAGAACGGAGGATCTGTGGTACAGCATTTAATAGCTGACTGTGTATGTATCACACTGTGGGTTCAATAAAAGCTGTTATTACAGACATTGTGATGCTCAGAGGTCAAAGCGTTTAATAATGGAGATTATTTTTGTCAGTGGATCAGGGCAGCACGATCACACTGTCAAATAATTATCTCTCTCATTTCTGCCTGGTGGATTACGATGCATCAGCAGTTATTAGAGTTAAAGTGACAGAGAGAGAAAAGCACTGTGACTGTTTGTTCATGCTCATGGGACCACACACCTGCAGAACTTTAAACACAACTGAGACACGCTATTCACAAACCAACTCAACCCACGTCTGGGCCTGGCGACAAGCGAGAATTGTTTGTAGTATCAGACACTGGGTTGAGGTAAAGGCTGTTATGAAAGGTGTACAAGATATAAATGCTTTCTATAAACACAGAGATATAAATGCCAGCTCCACTGGCTAAACACAGCACTAGCTGTGAAGGTCACATGTTCAATTCCCAGGCACATTCAAAAAAAACTTAAAGATTCTGCATAAATGTAAGTGTAAACATAAAACAACCCATCAACCCCACTGAAGGCCTCAAACAACAGTCAGAATTTGCTGCTTTTTATCAATATAACTCTTCCTCCTTTATTTTTATTTTTTTGTTCCCTTGTGTGCACACAAATCAACAGCACCAAATGAAAGATTTGTATAGCGTTGACGGTGAGGTAATGTGTGTGTATCGGCAGTAAAACAGTATCTTCTGTAATTGTTTCTTCTGAGTATGTGGGTGGCTGATCTTCTGCAGTATGTGTATTCCTCTGATACATACTGCTGTCTTTCACCAGAACAAAGGATTTGAGAAAACCCACACAGATCACATCACGACAAGCATAGAAATACTAGATAACAACATGAGATCAGAACATATGGAGTGTCTACATTTAGGCTGTAGCACATTTCAAAAGGTTTAAGGTAGATTTGAGTCTGTATTTCAAATTCAAATAATATTGCTGTTCTGATTTTACACAAATGTCATTTAGCCAAAGCATGACAAAACTATCATGACGCACTTCTGACACTTGTGTCATCTGAAAAGATCTGGCCACGATTCTTAACACCAGATTAAAGGCAAATAAAAAGAGTTTTAGGAATTAAACACAGGATGAGATGCAGATTTCACACGACTATCAAAATAAGACGTGCTGATATATGCAAAAAAGTTTAAAAATGTTGCAAAATTATTTCTGATTAAATTCTGATTCCATGTTAAATGCATGTATGGCGTTGCGAGCCTGTATTTAATCGCATGCACAGGTATGCAAAAGTATGCACATACAATCCGAATTATTTTTCCTTCTTTCTTCCTCAAACTGGTTTGAGCTTGTCATCAAAAGTCTCTGATTCCTAACTATAAGAAATGATAACAGTTCTTTCCCAGCTGTGTGGAATCTCCAAACAGCCTCATATTAAAAAACGAGACAGACTCTTATTTGCTGGCAACAGACTAATAAACGCAAGCGCTGGCAGCTAAACAGCTATTTACTTAAACCACAAGTATAATTTATCTGCATGCTAAGCTGTTATTTCATTTTTGCTGTTCATTACTGTAGAGGTAAAGACAATTAATGGTTTTATCCTGGATATATCAAACACATATTAATGGTAAAGCACGAGTTCAGTTTAGGGCCCTTACTAGTATTAATCTCACATACAATGCAAAGAAATTTCAGAGAATGCTTTAAAAAATAAGTGTGAGTAAGAAAACAATGGCAGTGTGCTGAGATTTGGGACGGGGATATCTACAGCAGTGATGAGTCAGACAGCTCACCTATCACATTAGGGTATTTTAACAACAAGCAGGCGTGGAAATGAGGTTAAATCATGCCAATAAAAATGGTTAACAACTTTTAAGTGGAGATCAAGGGGACCCACACACTTTCACATCAGCAGACTGTATTTCACACCAAATGAAAGGAGGAGAAAAACCTTCAGAACAGCAGCGACTTTGATGTTGAAGAGCACTTACAAGAATCAACCTGACACTGGCAGGAAAACTCTGTTCTGAGAAACACTGACCAGATCAACCACACTAATTCTACCCCAGACAACTAGATGGCTTGAAAGTAATCTGTAAAGTAATAACCTCAATTTTACCACATTGACCTGTTAATAAAAGATCAGATTGTTCTGCAGTGCAAAGCAATTGAAAAGTGTGTCAGTTACATGAGCAAGATTTCAGGCGTTTTCCTCAATTTAATTCTACACAGTCAACATGATCACAGACTTTAATGCATTTTTCTGCATTTTTTGCACACACACATTTTTGCATTTTTTGCACACACACATTCTGAGCTGCAGTGCAACAGTCATGTTTTAACAATTGTAAGTTGTGGGTCACACATGAACCACGAGTAGCTGTGAGGGGTGATGCTGAGACGAACATCTTCATGCACTATTGCTCACTTTCTTTTAAGCTCGCTGCTCTTTGTTTAAGTACATAACAATAGCATAAAGCAGTAATGTATGTACATTTCACTGAAACTCATAATGCAACACATTCTACTGTTATTTATTCTGTAAGACCCTGTTTGACTGAGAATTAACTTCATTAGCTGTACATTAAAACACACATACACACATTTATTCTGTTTCATTCAATTGTCCACATTATATGGAAATCTTCAGAATTCATATCAGTGACAATGATCTCCTGTATTTACTAATTTAGAGTCATTTCTTTAAACATTATTGCTCTTTAAAGTGTCTTGTAAGATTTTTCCCCTCTGCATATAAATGCATTTCTGGAAAGCATTTCTTTCTCATGTGCAATGTTTTTTTTCCTTGCGTGAGCAATTCTTTATCATGCAGCCCTATTAATAAGAGAGGTCAACAAATACATCTGAGTGTTCGTTAAAGTACAGCAGATGGTCTAACAGTCAGAGACATCAGAGAAATAAAGTGAGAAGCAAACAGAACAATACCTTACAGAAGTTAGCAGTCTCCACGAAACCTCTCGTTTCCCATCAAAAAGTTCACGAGGTTTGTCTAACTTCGCCCGCAGCTCGAGAGATGCAGCGGCGGGGAGCGTCCGCGGGCACCGATCGCTGATGGAGACGCAGGTGTCACTGTGCGTAACGCAACGTGGGTGCGCTGCGGGATGGAGGCGCTACAAGAGGAGGAGATGGAGGAGGAGGGTTTGAGCTCTGTGAGGGGGTGGCAGGTAAACGAACCGCCCCGTTTCCACAAGACACTCACAGCTGCGGCGCAGCGCGTTTTCTTGCCCCGTTTTGGTTTTTTGGAGCTGCGCGTCTCTCCAGGGACTCATTCACTTTCAGTCAGTCCCACATTTACACACCGCATGTTAGAAATGTCAGAAATAAGGACTGAACAAAATTACTTAAAACTCTGCCATCCATTGCCACGAGTGCGTTTACAACTCCAGTCATTTTAATGTATATAATGAGATTTCACACACACGTGTAAATACAGAATCTGAGCAAAACAGTTTCTTATTTTTAATGCACGTTTATCTGTTCATGGACCAATCAATACGAGTTTATATAATAATATCGAATGAATTGATTTATGAGCTTAATTACAATTAAATGGGTTTTTAGAAAGAAAACACACTAAATCCTAAAAAAACGTGTAAAAAATGTATTCCCATTTATCAGCATTTACAGACACTATAGTGCGTTTTTATAATAAATGCACCGTTTAGCGGTTTCTGTAATTATTATTATTTAATTCATATACATATAATAATTATATTTTATTATATAAATAATACTTTTTTCACGAATGATATTTTGACGGTATAGCTACATTTTCTAGATTTTTTTTTAAGAATTAAGACATTTTTAGGATTTGTGGGAGCTGTGATTTATGTCTTTGTTAAAATTATTTAAATGTAGCTATTCACTAAGCGACAATTTATAATAAAAAGTTACAATTTATAGCACAAATCGAAGATGTTACACAGATTTCTTTTAGTTTAAATGACTGGTTATTATTTAACTCTTAATTGAAACTATCACAGAAAGCATAAAGAGCGGCACATGGATTTTATCTGTCAATACGGAGAAGGACAGTAAGAGATAAACTGCAGCTCAGAATGACGTTTTTACGCACAGGTTACTGTTACATAAGATGAGACTGATTTCTGTCAAATATGAATCACCAGCCACGTTACAGAGACACACCAACATAATGACTCACGTCGTTACTTTACTTTTCTATTATTCATTTCACATTTATTATAAAATCAAAGCTCGTACTCGAAAGATGTGCATTATACGAACCTCTTCGAAAAAAGGAAATATGTGCAGGCTACCATTATTCTTTTCATGATCAATTTCAGATTTATTTTAATTTATGGCCGGTGAATAAACAGATTTACATTTGGAGTGTAAACACACTGACTATTCATTTAAAGAAACACATATTAATGGTAATGTTATGTTGAAACTGTCTGATGATGAATGAGTAAATAAACACAGTTATCGTGTCATCTGTTGTAGCAGCAGCCGGTCGCTGGTGCGGTAGAGTTTTTATACAGAGATGCGCTGCGGACACTCTGCATCATGAAAACACATTTCAGTCCATTTCCAAACTCATCATGTACATAAACACAAAATCATTCACAATGCATTGCTGGCAACATAGTAAAAACAATCAAACAAAATAAATTTGATAAAATAATCAATCGAAGATTTGGGTTAAATGATCTGGCATCTCAGTCAAACATTAATTCAATAACATATTATTGCTGCTGCTTATCATTAGAGCCGTTTCTTGTCACCAACACACTGCGACTGTTTCTCAGAAACTCGCTCAAATAGTGGCTTCGGGACTCCACAAAAGCCAAGAAGGTTTCATTGATCATTTTCAGTGTCTCTGTATGAATCACAGTCACAGCGGTCTGGAGTCTGACACAGATGTGAATATAAGGGGAATATTGAAGACGAGGATCAGTGATCGTGGTCCTGACTGACCACTGCAGGACGCGTCCAGTGCGTTCACACGAGTCCATCATTATATTCATATCATGTATGGAGGAAATGTCAGTCAATAACGTCACACGCAGCTGTATGACGTATTTCAGACAGGCATCGTATGACCTTAACAACATAAAGTAACTTTAAAGATCACCCAGCAAATATTTAGTGCAATGTTTATGTGTCTGTTGACAGATTAATTTTACCGTTCGCATCCGCTTCTTCAGACGCCACGTGTAATCGGTCAATTTCCGCCGCGCGCGCGCTGCATTGTGGGAAATGATGGCGCTAATAAAAACGGTAAAGATACGGTATTGAGGGATTCTTTATATTTATTTACTATATTTAATGACTGTAAGTCAATCAATGTTATTGTACCATCATTTCTATTAAGTAAATTAATCTCTAAATACTTTAAATACACAGTCTTGTCTAATTTCATCTTCATGCACTTTTCTGTTTTGAATTAAAGGCTTTAATGATAGCTGTTGGAGAGGCTGGTATTAGGTCTGCATGTTAATAAAAGAGTGCAAAGAAATTTCTAAAAGTTTCTTTAAGAAATGAAATAAGTTTCATGTTGTTTCATGTTGACTTCAAACTAAATATTTTATGCTGTGTGGCACGACTGGCATAAGAGCTGAAGGTGTTGTGAAGGGTGCAGTTTTAGCTGCAGAACATAAGCTGCGCTGGGGCAGATCAGCACTGACAGTACGTGTGAAAATGGTGGCGTGGGTGTCTGACACAGGAAGTGAAGTTTAATTGTCAGAGTCGTATGTTTTCTGCCAGAATCTAATGGAGGGTAAAATGAAAATGCAAGACTGAAAAAGAAGACAGTAGCTGGAAGAGACTGAAATGAATAAAGTCAGAGCTGTGGCACATTGCAGAACGCCACAGTAAACACAATATTCTGGCCCTTCCCTCTCACTCTGTGTTCAGTTGTTGACAACAAACTGCTGTAACTTTTAGGCACAATATTCTGAAATTAATGTTAACAACTAACAATCCAGCAGAAGAAGAAGCGGGGCTGCTGCTGTTTTTGGTACATTTTAATAACAGATCATATTTACAACACAAAAAATAAATCTATTGCAAAACATCAAACGCTCATCTAATTTTCTGACGTGCAAATATTTTTCTGTTCTCACTAAACAATTTTATTATTGTTTTATTAAATACAGTTTCATGCAGCACATTTTCAATGTTTACAGTCACATGCTTTTTCTGTAGCAGAAACAATATACTGAAAACTGAAGTTTATATCCAACATTAGAGCTGATCTGAGTTTCAGATTCTGACAGGACAGTTCTCAGTGTAACACGTGTGTCAGGCCCTGACAGGATGTTGTTTTGAAGATCTTAAGATAGACTCTATAAACTCCTGCACACGCATCTGAACATGCTTTATATCAACACAAAATAAATACATGAAACTTGAAGACTAAAGCTTGAGCTGCGTCCTAAATGATTTTAAAATTCTTTACATCTAACATTCTACTAAATATCTGAGAAGTGTTCTGTATGTCTCTTACTGCAGTCCAGATAATATCTGACATATACGTCAAATAAAAGGGAGGGGTTGCAAAAAAAGACTGTAAGAAAAACTCTTACGCTTACATCTTCAGTTCACTAGCAAATTCAAATAAGCTTGTATGAAAATTCATTCAAGAGTTAGTTTTGGTTGACTGGACATTAATAAGTTTTCTAAAAAGTTAACGTTTTATGTTAGGACGCACTTGACAACAAACACTGTTGTTTTTGAATCTGAAAGCAGACAGACTTTAGAGATCTGACAGAGAAAATTATCAGAGAATAATAATTTCATTTTGGTCTTTTTCCTACTCTAGTTCCAGTATCATCTCACAAGACATGGAATATATGAGCTACTTTAATGTTTGTTTGTTTTGGTCACTTCACAGTATAACTTTTCATTTTTCTCATTTTAGGTTTCACAGAAACAAATATCAGCCAATAAATAAATACATAATATCAGCCAACAGACAGAATCCAGCACTGGTTTGAATACACAGAGAATTAAATGAGCTTCAGTGATGCTTTCTTGATAGAGATTTTCTGCTTTTCCTCCCCAACCAATTAATCCTCTGATATTCCACGTTGCTTTTGACAAGCCCTCTACATCAAAGGCATTGAAAGCAATGGGGATCCCTCAACCAAAGAGATTGTGCCTCCCAAACCTTGTTGCCAGCGGTGATAGTGACAGAAGTCAGTAATTGCTGCAGCCTCAGACTTCATTAAGACGAGGACTGAGAGCAGTAGACGCGATTACAGACGAGCTGTGACGTGTGGTCAGCTGCTAATGATTTGATTCTAAGATATAAATCTCTTTCACAAGCATTTCCTGTCTGAATTAATCGAAACCATTTGGGCGGAACTGACAGAAAAGGCAGGAAATGTTTGGTGTCTGAATTAAGAATTACAGCAATCTGTCATTGATCTGAATGTAATATTTGCTAGAATAAAAGCAGTGAGGGTCATGACAGGGGTCATGTCATACAGTATCACTCGTATGCCCTGAGCTTCACTTACACACAGTACAGCTTATCTGGATCAGAACAGACTGAGCAGATGAGTTTCTCAGTACAGAGTTGTGGTTGTTAACAGCACATGCTCAAATGTGTTCTGTGTGTACAGATCAAACTGTTTTAGCAGTAGATTTCCAAAATATGCCATTTTATCATTATCATCGTCCATACTGTACCAACACAGCATTCCATTCTTCAACAAATGGCTGGAGCGTGGGACCGCACGTCTGGAAACCCAGCATTTGTTTGGATCACAATCAGTGTGTTGGTGCCGGGGGTGCCAACGGATCGGTGAACTATATCCATTCCAGTATAAGGTCTGTGCTTTGAAGATTAAGTTAATGCTGTGAGTTCAGGATATGGGATACAGGTGAATGCATGTCACAATGTTAGCAGGTTGAGGTGAGATAAAACATTAACAATCAAATGCAAATTTACCTCCAATATTGACTGCACATAGTTTCAGTAAAGCTCATCTGTGCTGTGTCGCTACAGCTTTAATAAGTGGTCAAAAATACCCACAGGAGAATGAAGCGGCCCTGAAACCACACAGAAAAGCAGTGAAATTTTAGTAAGGTCAGACATTTCCTCTCACATCTTGTCTGGTTGAAAATTAAAGGTTCACACAAGTTTCACTTTTAGAATGCTAACTTTTGAGCATGCTTATCACTTTTCTTTCATTTTTTTTAGTCTCACAATAAATCTGTCAAAAATAAAAACATAAAACAAGAGGCATCAGAGGAGCAGAGAACAGAGAGCTGTCTGAGAACCAGAACACCACAGGACTGAAAGCAGGGTTATTGTGGAAAGATCAGCAATGAATCGCTTCAAATAATCTGTGGGAGTCTTGAAACAAAAAGTCCCACAACAAAGAGTGAAAACACGAGGTTCTGTTCAACACGGTGAGTAACAGTGAGTAAAATAAAGAGTGTGGAATTCATTGTAGTGGTGCGAAAATTCAAAATGACATTTAGAATATTTCCCTAATTACAGTAAAACTGATTTGTGATTCTGTTGTGAGTTTCACGCCGTGAGAATACTGTACAGAGACAATGTGTTATTGTGAGCTCTCTCTGAATGACTGACTGCTCTGTTTCAATAAAACTTTATTCTGTGGTCTTCACAGCTAAAGTTATTTAAAGACACAAGGAGTTTTATAAGCTACACTATATATTTATATTATGTTTTAATATATATTCCAAATACAGTTGCAAAATACAGTTTTCATGGAGAATGCATCAGTTCAAATAAAACATACACATTTATATTTGAATCCACCACAGGAGCGTGTGAGCGTGTGTCAGCTCATCAGACCCGCTGCACTTCCTCAGACTGCAGAAACATGCACCATAATCACAGATGAAGATACATCAGCATCATTTATGTTAATCACAATGAACGTTTTAGTGATCCTGGAAAACCTGAAGGAGGAAAAATGTGTCAAAAAATTTGGATACTAAAGCACTTACAGCATAAATTCATGATGCAGTTTAGTCCTGCGAGCACATCAAACAGACTACAGTACGAACATTGTCACAAGTGCCCAAAAATAACATGCCATCTTCATCACAACAAGGTCTTCAGTCAAATATCAGCCTGTGATTTATAGCTGCTTCTTACACATTGTCTGTCGCTCAAAGGCGCATATCTGTCCCTCGGAATGTGTCAGGAATTACTACAGATGTTTTTCACCTCCAAATCCAAAAACACGCGTCAACTCCCTCCTTAGCAAATGCCACCGTTCTTCTGTGGTGTGAGAGAAATATTGCAGCGAAACACGGCGGTTTGAGAACAGCCCAGCACTCATGTTATCATGAGCACACATGTGTTCTGTGTAAAGATTAAGCTGTGCTCATCTCTCTCTTCTGCCTCAGTCCATCACAGATGTGGCAGTGATTCAGTCAGGAATGCAGGAGAGGTGCCACAGAATTTACACGCACCCCAAATCTGCAGGACTGGAGACATCGAGGTGCTGTACTGCAGTACTGCCTCCCCCGGCCGGAATACCACAACAACATCATGGAAACATCAGACAGAAATAATTCCTAGAACTCACTAAACATTGTCTGATTTATAGGAATATGGGTCTGAAAGCTTAATGACCAGTTTTTTATTATGTGTAGTTAATTTTTTTTTAATTAACAAGAGCTGAAAAACTCTTAATGCAGACAGTTGATAATGATATGAATATACTTGAAGCTCTGAATAAGAAAGAGCCACTTTGGGTTTTGGAAGAGGCTTATATGGTCTTGGCCGCACTGGGACCCTCCATTTGCTAAAGCCTCTAATAATTCCTGCTGTTCAGTTGAAAAGAAGACACACAAAAGCAAACAAAGTGATAAATGATGTGTGTATGGCACTCGCAGGCCTGTGTGAACAATACATACGTTCCACTAATGAAGAAATGCTCACCAGCGCCAGCAGCTATTAGGACCACGTCACTCTCTCATCCCAACTCAGTCTGAAATCCTGATTATGTGCAGAGCAGTGTAGACACACCTCAGAGCGCTAGATAAAAGAAAAGACAATAAAACAAAACTCCTTTGGTTAAATAAATTAAAGATTTGTTTGGCATGCAAAAGGACAGCCCTTAAATACAATTATTAAAACAGAAAGAAAAACGTGCAGAAATGTATCTTAAAGAGGTAGAAAACTTTATATACATTTCTTCCAAACTCTAATTTTGGAAACACCGCAGGGACATTTTCTTCAAAGAAAAGATAAACTTAGCAAAAACAATTTTGCATTTACATTTTCACCTGATCTGATGTCATGTGATCGTGCTTCACAGCTTTCCATGTTTGTTCATTTGCACCTAAGATCATAAATGACAAAAATACACCAGTGCAGCACCAGTGCAGCACACTGTTACCAGAAGCCTTTTTCACCGGTTCTAACATGTGCTTTAATCAAATTAATACAAACACAAACAAGACAAAGTGAAGACTGCACAGCAACTCCAAAACAAAATCCACTTCTGAAGTGTAAAGTTTTAAAGCGCTTAATCAAATGTATTGACACCTTGTGAAGCAGCTGACGTCTGTGTATGTGGCAGAGTTGCAGGTGTACAAAACATGTTGTGAGTATCAGATTTGTGTATTCAGGCATAAGCAATGCGGTAACCTCTCAACGTTGTGAAAGTCAAGTGTTGTTTGTGGGCGTTGTGCTTTTTGTGGCGACATCCGTGAAGGGCTGTTGCCACCAGTGAAAGAGTCTGCGTCAGCAACAACCGTTCAGTTATGAAAAAGCAGTATATTAACTTTACTTTATATATTTATCTTCTGTCTGGTGCCTCAGCTGACTTCAACAAACTGTTTAATATTTCAGTCGTGCACGTGGCCCCTTTATAGTTATTACGCTTGAAGAAGCTTCAAAGATTTCACATCATGTCTTTGGGCAAACACTAATAAATGATGTCAACATAACTGCTATTCAAAATTATGGGCCACAGAAAGTCATTTGTGTTCATGCGTCGGTGTGCATGTGTAACGCCGCACGTTTAAAGCTCACACAGTGATTTAAAATGAAGATGAACATTTATTTTTTATTTATCGATGGATATGCCTGGACATATTCTGATGTCTAAAGAACACGACAGCCAATGTAACATCAACATGTGATACAATCTAATTATAACAAATAGAACAATAAAACTGCTAAAATGTAAAATTATTTTACTGAATATTTACTTAAAACAAATTTGAAAATTGTATATACAGTCCATCACTAATTCAAACATTTAAGAAATTTCCATCTTCATTTTATCCAGTACACACTGGTGATGTCACCTGTATTTTATTCTACATAACATCATGTTTATCATGATAAAGATATTATACATGAACAGATTTAAAACATTCCCTGCAAATACAGAACATTATAAAAACATACAAAAACTGTTCAAAGACTTTATTTCACTTATTTAATTGCTTTATTTAATGTTCCATTTCACTTTTTACATTTTTCAAGTTTTTTCCATCTCATATAAAAATTATTTGTTACTATAAATTCAAAACTTAACAGATCATCACTAAACTGAGTTAATGTGAACAAGCAGAAACTGCCTCTGCCCTTCTAAACCATCTGACGGGGTTTAATTACAGCCTGTATAAAATCCACATGGCAAATATATCAGTATAAAACACAAGCCCAGAAAATCAATGTAATCTTGAGTTTATTCCCAACACTATCGCCTGCTGAGCAAATATTTCAAATAATGCCTCTTTTCATGCTTGTGTGGGACACTAACCTGTGAAGCTGTGTCAAAAACACAACTGTCAGTCTCTGTGATTCTCACTTTTGGGTGATAATTCAAATGAACAATCAAAAACTGAGAAAAAAGAAAGCAAGATGTTGTTTTGCAGTTGCTTTTTGTCCAGAGTGTAACAGGAAACACAGCTGAAATGTAGTTCTGTTGGGACGTGTGACACTCTGTTATGGTTTTAACGTTTGATAGGAACAATGGGTAAAAATGCAGCGTTTACAGTAATGCGATGACTCATGAACCCGTTACCTTCCGATGCATCCAATGCGGCGTCACTAGAGATACCGTTACATTTACTTCCATTCACAACGCATGAATGCTGGTACATACAGAAGTGTGTCACTGCATACTGTATATGACCTGCAGATTTCAACAGAATAAGATACTTCAGAGCTGCACAAAGTCTTATAGAGAAATTGGTTAGTATGTTTTTGCATTTATTCATAGTTATTGATTTAACAGATATCAATAAAACATTACAGCTAATCAACTGCACATTAAGCGGGAAAAATAAAGTAATTAAACATCCTTAAAATACACAAATCACTTATGTGACCACGCACTTAGTAAGACATCTCCTTAAACAGCAGGTAAAACACACATAAAAATATCACATTCCGTTATGCAACAGTTTCTAAACACACTTGATCAACACGAGACCTGTGCCATCTCGAGACATCCACCAAAACAATTTCCCACATGAGCTGATTCTGTGTGCTGTGATATCACAGCCAGGTGAGGACAGAGAGTGAGCTGAAAACATCACAGCACGGCCTACTTTCTGCAAGCTGCGTTTGCCTGCGGCATTGATGCAATCTTAACACGGGGGCTGCGTTCATCTGCCATTCTGCAAATGCAAAGAGAGGAAGACCACACTGACGAACCGGGCAACAAACATCGGCCTCCCCCACGCTCCCCCACTGCAAACCTGCAGGACTGGAGATCTTCTGCAGCGCAGGGACGCAATAAAGACGGTTTGGCTGAGAGTCAGGTAGAGCATTATTTTGCATCTTGGAAGCTGGGGAGCTATTATTAAACTGCCACATGCAGGAAGTCAGACGGGCAAACCTGCATTGGCCTATATTATTGTATGTGAGGCAGATGCCACAAACCCAGTTTGAGTGCCTGACATGCTCTGCTGTGCATCTTTTTTTGCACCTCACCTCAATTCTTGTTTTAAAAGCATTTTTTTTAAATCGTCGCTGAACACCTGACATGAAACTATGTTTTTTAACGCAGCACAACTAAAGCAATATCATCAACATACTGGGATAAGAAAGCAGATATAAAATAAAAGCTGATAAGAAGAGACTTGAAATGAAAAAAGCCAGAGAAAACGTCACACACTCACTCCAGATACACATCTCTAACCTGATCTGAACACTCCTGACAGAAAAACAGCAGGTATGTTCAGACTGATACTCCAGATGTTCAGCAGAAGCACTTCTCACTGGCTCTGATGTATTTTTAAGAATTATCTATATATATTTCAAAGCTCAATTTTGCGTATCGGCCAATCAGCTGTACTGTCAGATATCTGCTGGATCTCAGTGCTGCGGTGTTGAGTATGTGTAATGTGTAGGTGGGGGTGCAGTGGGCAGCCGGTGCAGAATGCCATGAGCTAACCAGAGCAGAATTCCTCCAGTCAGCCAGACTGGGAGGGATAATGGCTGAGTTTTGCCATGGGGCATTTAGTGTTCCTGAAGAGGGCATGTGGGAGGGGTAATGTGCACCACTGCTGTGTGTTATAGGATTGTGCTCAAGTTTCCATTGTGTGTCGATTTTTGTTGAGGGATTATGTTCTTTGAGAGAGTTGTGCGGGTGCCGGCGGAGAAGTGGAGCGGCGAGCCGATCAGAAGAGAGAGAGAGAGAGAGAGAGAGAGAGTAAGTGAGTATCTGTGTTGTAATGTCATTGGGCCGGATGTCTGTAAGAATGTATCTAAGCAGCACTGTAACAATTCACAATCAATTTACCTCCCAAGAAGGAGCTGATCTGAACTAGAAAAGCAGCCTGTGTTTGGCATCTGTGTGTGGAGAGGAGCAGCACCAGTAAAGTTTGACACTTGATTGAGCTGTCCATAAGTTTTGTAAACAGCATCAAGATATTCATTCATTGAAGAGAATGTATATTCAAAGTGCTGTGACTGGTCACTATTTTAAACAACAGTTCAAACAGTCCTGCAATGTGACATCTGAATTATAAAATGTACAAATATTTCCCATTTTCTCTCACTTAATATGAGCTCATGAAACTACAAGCACAACATTTTGAGCTTGTTAAAGCATCACATTTGCATTGGATAAGCAACATATAACGCATCACTTGCATGGCTGAAAGTACACTTGACTAACAGTAATTACACGTGACACCAATTACTCCTGTTACTTTGTATTAAATTATAATGGAAAATTCCACTAGAGAATTGGAGCCTAATTGCATCTTAATTTGCATAATTTTGCATATTAATCACATCACAGATGAATAATAAATTTCAGCATATTTTTTATTTATGCATAGATACAAAAACAAGTAAAAAAAATAATCCCTTTGGAAAAAAGTATTACTTAAGCATTTGCAGATATTTTAGTCATTATAAGTGATGAAGCTGTCACTCATATCATCCACTGTAACCTCTTTATCAAAATATATCTCTCATAATCCAGCTTTTCTATAGTGTGTGTGTGTGTGTGTGTTTGCATCAAATATCAAAATACAGCACAAAATCTCAAATCGCAGCATGACAACCTTTGACAAGAGTTTTCCAGCTCTTCCCTTGCTTCCAAAATAGTCCAAAATAATATCAAGAGAATCCAGAGTCTTTATAATCATGACATGAACTCATTACAGTAGAAACCACAGAGATTTAAGATTTAAGCTTCTTTTCTTCTAGACTTCTAACCGTATGAGACACTTTGTTATGAGTTTCTTTCCGCTATGAAATCACGGTGAAGTTTCCACAATGGGAACTGTTAATAAAAAAACTTTTCCAGTAAAATATAGAGAACATGACAAAAATATGTAATGCAAAAGATATGAAATATAAAAAAACTGTCATGCTGGTAAATGAAAACATGTGACAACTTGCCCCGGCCTGAGTTTATGTGAAACTGCTGGACAAATGAAACATTTGCATAAGTGGATTTTTAAGTTGTTGAGATTTAGCGTTTGTGACAGGCAGCATCTCCTTCACTTACATTAAACAACACAAACTTTCATGATAAAAGCCACTTACACTGTGAGGATTCTCTCGTGAATGCGCGGCCTCGGCAGCGCGCACAGAATCACAGGCCTTTGCCTCCATCTACTGGAGAAACTACAAATAAAGTCATTATGACAAGAACAATGTGATTTATTATTAACTGCACCATCATTCAAATATACATTTATTTTATTGAATATTGGTGGTTAATTTATTGGTGGTATTTATTTATATACTTTTGAATCCCTAATAATAATAATAATGTCACTAAACAGTGATTGATTGTGCAGGAGTGAACTGATGCTAGCATAGAAGTGATAGAATTTTATCTATAGAAATGATGACTGTACTTCAGTCTATTCAGTATTTCAGTCTTTTCTTTATATTCAGAGTTCATATAGTGTCTCAGTGCACTTCATGTGACAGATTTCCTCCCCACAGACACAGATTTTGGTGAGTGTTTACAGAAACTACATCATTGTTCTGACTGATGAATGCTGGAGCTTTAAATGAGCTTAAATGTAGTTGATGGATTCTTCATTATTTTCTGCAGTGGTTTTGATGGAGCTGTTATAACCCGTGTTTCAAAACATCTTTCCATCTGTCACATTAGCATGTTTGACTCGGCTGTAGCTCAGAAAGAAAGTGATGTTTTTTAAGTTAAATTTGTGAAATTGTTGTACTTCGAGTCATCCTACTGAGGCTCTGATGGGACCTGTTTTACAAAGTTTACAGAGTCTGTGAGATGAAACACTGTAGCATTACATCAAAGCAGATGCAATTATTTCCAACAAAATTACTGCCAATCAAAGGTCACTGTTGCACGTGGACCAAAAAGTGACCAAAAAGTCTGCAATCACTAATAAAAAATGTTTATTAAATCTCTAATGATGTTTCCATTGCAACTTATTATCAGCAGCTTATTTTGCTCATTTCTTAGTAACCGGTATTTCACACTTTTGCTTCTAATGACACGAGTTCCAAAAATATCATTACTGTGTTAAATATGAAAATTTATACAGAGATTATGATGCTCTAAAAACATAATTGGACTGTTACCTCAACTAAACAGTATGTGAAACTTAAACAGGCTGTGCGTAAAATTCTCATTTTACCCAGAAGACAAACTTGTCTAATTAAGATATTAAAATAAGGTTTCTGTGGGAAACTCATTGATGTTCTGTCATTGTTCATGGACTGAAATTCATGAAATCATTCAGAAATATGTGGTTGTGGGAATTTTTGTGATTGATCAATCATGAACTTGTGTGGGTGTTTTGTCACATGTGCAAACAAGTCTTAATATGATTAACAGTCATATCACACCTCCTGTTTTAATGGAAATAAATGTTAATACCATATTAGGCGATTCCTCACAGTCTTTAACTACAACTGAACGGAACAAAAGAAAATTCAAACATTAACATGCTTTATTTTGCATTCCTCTAGGGCTTTAATTATGGATTAGAGACTCTTGTTGTAATGTATTAAACACTGACTTGTGTTTCAAAGTTATGTTAAAGTTAAGATCAAAACAGACTGTGCTCACAGAACAGATGCTTTGTTTGGGAAGGTGCACACACACTGACTGCTGTGTGGGATTGTCCTCTGGGAGAATGTGGGAATTAACTGTGATCTCTCTAAATGCAGCAGGCGTCCTCTACATAAACTCATGTTGTCCTGGGAGGCAGAAATTCATGACTAAGCTGAACTATTATTGTTTTTACATTAAAGGCTCTGTTTTATTGCAGTCCAGCCCCTTTCGACACTTCATCTCATCTGACAAGAGAGAAAATTAAACAAAAAACAAGGCGGAAATTACTGCTGACCCAATAATAAGGTGAAGTAATAAAAGACAGAAGTGTTTGGGTATTTTAAGTAACTCTTCAATGATCACACTGTATATTAATGCTTGTGTATTTGTTTTCAGTAAATTATCAATAATTGTCATTCTGAAGACGAGGAAAATACTGAAGGTTTTAGATTATCATGCCTGTAGTTCACGGAGAACGTTTCGAAAGCTCTCCACACACACGTCTCCAGTGGGATGTCTCATGGAAGCCAACTTCCAGGCCTCCTCAAAGATCTCATCAGCAACCTTGACACCCATTTTCTGGAATATCTGTGCCATCTATAAATGATAAATATTATATCTTTCATCAGAACATTGATATATAAGCTGTACATATTCATTTTTAATTTATAGCATGGAGCTTTCAGTCATTCCTGACTACTGTTAACTCAAGACTCAAGCTGCAAAGTGACGTGTGCAGTCACATGTGACTGTTTATCAGCATTTTACCACCTTGTCCAATCAGATTGTCCGTGAAATTCAGAGTCTGAACTATCCATTACATAATTATGAGTAATGAATGATGTAACATTATTGTCATCAGAGGTCACCTCATCTTTAGCACGAGGATGAAGAAGATGTTCTTCATAGACTCCATAGAGGGAATGTAGAGGGGGGTAGAGCAGATTGAAAGCCGTTGCTTCATCTCCATAGTTGGTTCTGTCACTGATGCGTTTGATACGAGGAGCAGGTAGATCTGTCCGCACTGACGGTATTCCACACGTGTGATAATCTATCATTGAAAACAACATGTAGATGTGTGGCTGTTCCGGGGGTTGCTAGACTGATGGTAAGCAATTGCAAAGGTGTCTGACTTACTAGTATTTGAAAGACGACCCACAACAGCGTTGATTAGAGAAGAGGAGGTGATGAAACTGTCTTTCACTGTTTTTGGTCTGGATAAGGTTTTAGGGACCTTCCTGGTGCTCCCCACCTCAACAGGCTCCAGGTCCTCAGATGTAACCAGGGCCTCTACAGTGCTGGACTCCTGGAAGTCTGGTCTCTGCATGTTGGCCGGGGCGGTCCATGCCAAACGCTCTACAAGATACGAGTGATTCATTAACATCGGCCACATACGTTTACATTTGAATGCAATAGTCACCACACACTTTTTCATGGTTCTGAAGTAATTTTCCTTTGAATTTTCTATAAGCATTTAAACATGTCTTCAATAAAGACTTCTCATTTTAATTCACAATCATTTCTAAAAGTCAGTTTCTCTATGGAGGAATTTTGTGGGAGTCATACTTTCAGAAGATCATAGCATTTTTAAATAAACAGCTCCAGCCCCTGAAACTGTATAACATCCTAATCTCAATAGCACACCAGCATGTGCTGCATAAACAAACATGCACTCAGATTCACCTCCGGTGAGGATCTTCTGCTCCACCCTGCTGATCGGCATTTTGTCTTTCCAGTTCAGAAAATTGGAAAACTCCATGAAGTTGATCGTTCCGTCTTTATCAGCGTCGCAGTATCTCATGAGATCATCCAGCACTGCTTCACTGATTATCATGTTGAAGTGACAGCAAACATCTCTCAGATCCTCTTTATCAATTTTCCCCTGAGCCTTCTGCAGCAACCAATCACAACTCAGTATGCAAATGTTTTCAATGCTGAACGTTCTATCAATGTTAGTGTAAGAGCAATAATATTGCTATCGTTTGACCACTAGATGGCAGTGCACACTGTGTTCACACCTGCTTGTAGGTTGAAACGGATCATATGGTTTTACAAACACACAGAATGTTGGAGGATTATGCTGACAGTGATGTCTTACACTGTAAATGGTCATCCAATGTGATGACTTGAATAATTTGTTTATCCGCATTTTTTGTTTTTGTGTTATCCAGAAATTGTCTGACCTTGTCATAAAATCGGAACGCTTCCAGTAATGAAGTGAAGTTCTGGTAGTTGGACTTCTTAAGGTGCTGGCGAGCGGCATGGACCAGCGCTCTCTCTCTGTCTTTACCTTTCAGGTACTCGTGAGGTGGAGTTTGATGGAGGAGGTCACCCACCCCTGAGACAGCAGACAGAAGGTGTTATGTTTATACAGATTACAATGAGACCGACATACACAACACTGCACGTCACACAGAGGAAAGATCTATCCACAATACAGGCTGTGCATTTATTTCCGACATATCCAATTCAAAATGTGTCCGATGATTCAAATTACCAAAGCTGTCAGGTTCCATCAGAACTCCGAATGTGTGATCCCTGGAAACATTTAATGTCTCTGCAATCCTAGAAATGAATGCACAGAGAGAGAGAGAGAGAGAGAGAGAGCAGACAATACAGCAGCAGAAACTATGAAATGGTCATTAGAATTGAACATGTTCTCACGGGTCATGAACTCTGGCTGTCTGTGGCTGAGTCTTCTCTCTGAAGTCATCACAGTGTTTGGAAAGTAATTTTGCACTGCTGTTCCTTTAAAAACATGATCATGTTAAAATTTACACTGTCATATTACTTTTTTATTGAAAAAACTCTGGGAACGTTATAGTGTGTTTTACTGTTGTGAGTCACAAAGCCAGTGGAAACATCTGGAGATATTTTTCCCATCGTTGTGATGAGGGGTACACACACCAAACCTGCTTTCCCTCTTAAAGCGATCGCAGTCATACTTCCTGTCCAGACGCTCCCCTGCAGCAGAGGAAACTGATAAAAGCACTCGCTGAAAAAGAGCTGAAATACAAACTGATGCCCATAAATGAAACGCTGTAGCTGACCTGCGAAGTATGATCCATGCGAGCGAACGTAGAGCTGATGATGCTTCTCAGTGTCCTCCTCCACCTGAAGACCACGTCTGTGTGGAGTAATGAGCTCACCGGCATTAGAAACTGTGTAAACATGAACATTCTTTCAAACTACATGTTATTTGTTTCTGTGTGGAGTAATGAGCTCACCGCCATTAGAAACTGTGTAAACATGAACATTCTTTCAAACTACATGTTATTTGTTTCTGTGTGGAGTAATGAGCTCACCGGCATTAGAAACTGTGTAAACATGAAC
>JAZGTK010001964.1:0-12474 GCA_036877625.1 Ambastaia sidthimunki | reverse complement strand
GGCATTAGAAACTGTGTAAACATGAACATTCTTTCAAACTACATGTTATTTGTTTCTGTGTGGAGTAATGAGCTCACCGGCATTAGAAACTGTGTAAACATGAGCATTCTTTCAAACTACATGTTATTTGTTTCTGTGTGGAGTAATGAGCTCACCGGCATTAGAAACTGTGTAAACATGAACATTCTTTCAAACTACATGTTATTTGTTTCGTGGAGCACAATAACAGAATTTATAGCTTTATAGTACTTTTATATATAATATGTATATGTTTTAAAAACAGTAGGTACTCATTGAAAGTATTGACAGCTTAATCATCACCGTGTGGGTGACGTTTTACTCTTACACTTCAGGGTTGTGACACCAAAGGCTGTTTTCTCAGGGTCAAGCCAACTTGGCAAACCAGGGCCTTGAACCCGTGACTTTCCAAGAGGAGCTTTCTGACTGGTGGCATAATTGATTTCTTGAAGTTCCAGCAGTTTGTCTTGAAAGCGTGTTTTAGGAGCAGGATTGATTACTGATGCAGCCTGAACATGAATGTTGTACACAGAGAATAAAGTTATTAACTCTCTGAGTACTCTCACTAAAACACATCCAGGTCATATCTCACCACAGAAACGTAACATTTTTAAAGACTTTATGTAAAAATATTTATATTGTATGATCATTTTTACATTGTGACATTAGTATTATTGTAATATTATAATTAAGGATATGACTCGACATGCATATTCTTAACAGGTTTTGTGAGATTTAACAACTAAACTAGAATATTAGACGACTCATATGATGACTTTAAAACTGTTCAGAGCGTTTCACTCACTGTTGTGGATGATTTAGTGATCACTCCGTGGACTAGACTTCTGGCAATATTAGGATAATTTGTTTTCTCATGAGATACTCGAACTGTCCCTACAGCTGGCTGAGAAGAACTGATGAACTTTCTGACCTCAGCTGGAGTTACACACTATATAACACACACAAACATAATCCTGCATTTACAGGTGCAATTCAAACCAGAATATACATTTGATGTAATATTTTAGAGCAGTTATTTTCAGCTACTGTACGAACCCAAATGCAAGAAGATACAAGTAGGCCCAGTACCGTATAAAGCATTAGTTCTTATAAACGACCCACCCTCTGTGTGATTTCCTGTAAACAGGTCTTTGCTCTGTCACCCACTGGAATGAGCTTCCCCGCCTTTAAATGAACATTATATCGTGAACATACGAACAGCATACGTAAGATTCACATACATTATATGAGATGAGCAAACATGATGTGTAAAGATGAAATGTCATTATTACCGCACGAATAGCTGGAAATGTGTCTCTGCGTCTCCAGGTGGATTTATTCCTCTCAGAGTGATGGAGAAGACTCATGACTGCACGTTCATTACTGTAGATCACAGTCTACAAACATCTGAAGCATGAGGAGAAGCGCCTGAAATAAAACACTACAAACACACTGTTTGTCTGCCGTTACCTGGCAACGTCTCAAATGTCAGAAATATCCTCCTTCTTTATCAGACACCTAAAACATCACATACACGATCTTATTATTAATATCAACTTTCACGGAGCGTAAGAAACTGTAAGAAATAAAAGAAGTGTAGAAAGTGTAATAACTAGTCACTTTTTAACTAGTGCTAGTATAAAAACTTCTACATTGTCATTTACAGCATCGTTGAAATTTGGCTGCAATATTAATTTTACAACAGGGGTATTTGATGCATGTCGTTAATATATATTAACGTCTAGAGTGACTACAATAAACAAGAATAAAGATTAATAATGACAAAGTTAAAATGTGGGAAATATGGATACAAGATGAACATGTATAATCAAGAAAACAAATACATGAGACGACATCAATCCAATTAATAACAAAACCAACAAAAAACAAACCAACAAACTCAGAATAACTCATTGAGAAAGAGTCAAAGAGAAAGTCCTGCCAGAAGCGTTTTCTGATTGGCTGTTTCTCTCTGACGCGTGATGACGTCAGTTCAGTCATCCGATCCGTCATCGTCAGTTTTGACGCGAGGCGGAAGTTGGGAGGAACCGAGCGGAAGGTACGAGTCTCCTCAAACATTCTTACTGTTATTGCTTTATATTTTGTTTCAGCGTGTGTTATAACAAACCGCACGTTATATGTTCATTTACGGTGTTCTCGCGCTTGTATGGTTTATTCATGAGCTGTCATGCGCAGTGTTTTCTGCGCGCGCGGCCTGTTTTCTGTTAGCATTAGCATCATTAGCTTGTTTTTCGGAGTCGTTTAATTGCAGCGGCTGAGAGAAGCTCCACATGTTGCGTGTAAACACCGCTGAAACGGTCTCAACACTGCCGTCTGTGTGTTTATGTGTGTTAGACACAAATAACCAGAGCAACAGCTTCTAATGAGAGCTGTGCTGATGGAGTTACTGTCATATTGACACCAAATAGTTTCTACTGTACATTAAGCGTATGTTATTAGACTGTCAGTAATTAAATGCGTTTATTATAAATGTCCAGAAGTCAAGTTTGTATATGTAATATGATAACCGAATGGCTGCCTTAAACAGCTTACTGTTTCACTTCTAATACTAATAAAAGCTTGTGAACCATGTGTTCAGCAGTGGTAAACTAGTACTGCATTCTGAACATGGCCTTGGTTGTGTTTGGTGGCTTTCTAAGGACATGACACTGACGTCACCGGGATTTTGGGTCAAAGCACAAAGGATATTTAAGGGTAAACAGAGCCAACAGTTCCTGAACAATGTCTGTTGTTCTTGATTTAGTCACGTGATTGTGTTGGTATGATGAGATACTGCACAATAGAAGTTCTTTTTAAACTGAGTGTTGCATAAAATCATAATTGGGAGGTTCCAGCTGGTTTACTTAATAAATCAAATCTGTGTCTTAATAGTTTGGCGTAAATGTCTGATTTCTTTCTTTAAAGTTTAACCAGCTATCTGATCTGACTCAGACCAACACATTGGCAGGTTAACTATTGCAGTAGATATGCCATTTTTATGCCAAGCTGTTATGAAACTTAACTGGTCAAGTAAACCACAAGTTTAGTTCCAGCATGCTTAAACAACTTCCTGTAATTTTCAAGTGAACCTAAACGATTAAAATAAATTCAGGGTTCCTACAGTTGTAAATAACTGTATTATTACTTTAAAACACTTTATATTGCTCTTTGTGAATGCATTGTTTTAAAAGTTACTTTGAATTGAATCCTCATTCAAATATCATATCACAGAAGTCCATTGGTCACAGCGTGTAAGAACAATGTGATTGGAGTGATAACCAATCAGAAGGGTGAAGTCTCCATGACTGGTGAGGTTGTGTGTGTAGATTGACTCATTTCAGACATGTTTGTTTCTGCAGATCTGGGTGCGGCCGTTCGAGAGAAGAACCTTTTGATTTCAGTACAGGTGACTGAGGTTCAGGGTCATGGCAGGAAGAGGCGGAGCAACGAGACCTAATGGGCCGAACGCAGGCAACAAGATCTGTCAGTTTAAACTAGTGCTGCTGGGAGAATCTGCTGTGGGCAAATCCAGTCTAGTCCTGCGCTTTGTAAAAGGACAGTTTCAGGAGTTTCAGGAGAGCACGATAGGAGGTAATTTCATCTGATCATTTCTGCAGTTGTCAAATGTCGATGAGAAGATCTGACCCTTTGTCTGTCCTCTCACCTGCAGCTGCCTTCCTGACTCAGACTGTGTGTTTGGATGACACAACAGTGAAGTTTGAAATCTGGGACACAGCCGGTCAGGAGCGCTACCACAGTTTGGCTCCGATGTACTACAGAGGAGCTCAGGCGGCCATAGTGGTGTATGACATCACAAATGAAGTGAGTCTGCACATGCTCGGTTCACTCTGGGTTTTTGGAATAAAATGTTCTTCGATCGTTTGAGTTCGTTTTCTGTAAACGTAACATTTTAGAGCTCAAACATCTTCCACAGTGTATGAGGAGTTTTGAAACTAAGCTGCAGAAATAGCTAGTTCTAAAATCTTTATTACATCTGAAACAGTGTAATACAGCTGTACAGAGAGACTGTTGAAAGACGCTGTAGGAAAACAAGAAAACCACAGAAGTCATAGACCATAAACACAACAGCAAAAATCGCTTATTCTTAAGGTTATAGTGTGCAAGGGGACAAACTGAACTGAATATTCTAACTGTGTAAGTGGAGAAAAGACAACGTGATGTTGCTCTTTTAAATCAAGCACAGAAGCATCTAGAGTTTTACTCTCTCGTGTAGGTGTTTGGGGAAATGCTTTAAAGGAATGCTTGTTTTTTCCTGCCAGGAATCATTTGCACGTGCGAAAAACTGGGTGAAGGAGCTTCAGAGACAAGCCAGTCCAAATATTGTAATAGCTTTAGCAGGAAACAAGGCTGATCTGGCCAGCAAGAGAACGTTGGACTTTCAGGTGTGTGACGTTTGAACAGAGCAGCAGCCTGTCCTGATGCTGTTATAAATGAGTTCATAATGACATTCACAGCCGTGTGTTTAGAAGAGTCTGCGGCCCTGACGTTTGTTTGTTTGTTTGTGTACAGGATGCGCAGTCATATGCGGACGACAACAGTTTGCTTTTCATGGAAACATCAGCGAAGACCTCAATGAACGTCAATGAGATTTTTATGGCCATCGGTAAGTTATTATCAAGCTGCTTTCCTGTCAAACAGTTGCAGATAAAACAGTAGATTTTATGATTTTGATGCTGATTTCTGGGACAGTCTATTGGTTAATATTAGCTGAGTCTGTTTAAGACATGGGTTAGGCCACTGTAGCAGCTTTTCTAAAATTGTTGCTGTTTAAGAATGACACAGAATGATTGCAAACAGAAATGTTACCTGATGCTCTTGAGAGTGAGTTTCCGCTTCAGTGTTGTATTCTGGGGCTGATGGTGTTTCAGTGTTATGTACTTCAGCAGGTCTTTCTCCATTTGATATAAAACAGTCAATTCTCTGTGGATAAATTGAGATCCAGCCTTTCTGTTATGACACAGTGCTGTCATGTGTAACAGTTAAATTTACTCAGAAACAGTTTGAGCATCTCTCTTACATTTACAAAACATTTCTGCTGTCTGCTTTTGCACCTCAGCTAAGAAACTACCGAAGAACGAGCCACAGACAGCGGCAGCTAACCCGGGCCGCAGCAGAGGTGTGGACCTGACAGAGCCAGCACAGCCCGCTAAAGCTCCCTGCTGTAGCAACTGAACCATCTCTCCAACCTCACTCCCATTAGCTAAAGACTCTGTATAGCTGTGTTTCTAATACCTTTTTTACTTTTTATTTTTAAGAAAATCTGTAAATCAGCAGTCTACTGGATGCATGTATCACTACAAAAGCTAAATACACATTTTTAACTTAATTCAGCAGGAAAACAAACTCGTTTGACAGAGTGAATTATTGAGTGTGCTTGTGTTTGATATCTGGGTGTGATTGGGTGTGCAGGAACAGATGTAATGATGTCATCAGTCTGTTGTTATGATGTCATCAGTCTAATATTATGATCAGGCCCAGAAGGAATCTTGTGCTGATTTGGATGAAAAATCTGCAGAATAGGAAAGAAATGTGTTAAACGGATCTGTGAGCAAACAAACATTCAGACAAACAGGAGGTTGAGAAAAACTTTGACTTATAAAGCTTTACATGTGCAGATTTCTGACAACCTGAAATCAGAAACGGAAAGGTTTTAAAATGACTTTTCATAATCGAGTCAGTTCCAGATAAGAGCTTCTGTGTTATATTCCTCACTGAGTATCAGAAACATAAAGAGAACTAGACGAGTGTTTTTGCAAAGATCTGCAGCTGCAAGTTCCATGTGGGCCTGACAAAAATCAAGTAAAATTAAGAACAGATTAAAAAAAACTCATTTGCAGGTCAGTTTAAATGAAATGTGTTCAGTCTGTGGCTTTGACTGTGGCTTTGGTGAAGCCCTCTTTCTGAAGATCTCTTGAAGAATCTGTCCTGATGACTTTAAGACCTTTAAAAAGGTTTTGTTGGCAAAAAATTATTGATTCATTATCATTGCAAATCCAAAAAAACAAACACTGCATGTCTTGAAACAGTCATTTTAATTAGCCTGTGTATTGAAGCTTGTGCCATGACAGATGGTCATTTGCACACTGTACAGCTTCTTCTAAACCCTACTACCAGTCTAAAGTTTCTTTTGACAGAAAATCATGTTTAAATGGTCTTTTTAATGTACCTAGTGTTAACACATTTCTGACATTTAGTCAGTGCTCTGTTATGTACTTTCTCTCATTATGCTCTGTTTTTATTTCTAAGAAACTATTGAATTGCACAATTTTGAGTTACGTTTTTTTTTTAGTTATGAAATTGTGGTTGTCTGTTATATAAAAATGATTCATTATGACTACAGTGAACTTTCTAACACTTATGAAGTAGCACAAATCTAAAAATCAAAACCTCTATAAAGTACCCTAGAGGTTTTCAGCAAACAGATCATTCACGCAATGAATTAACAGTGAAGGGTTGATTGATTTTTAATGTCCAGGTTCTACTATATTTCCAATAAAGGAGGTAAATTGTATACTGTACACACATGCTTGGACACTTGATTTAGGTGTCCATGTTTGTTCTGTATCACATCTACAAGTGAGATGTTTTCCTTCAAGAAAACTTGCTCTCCATCTACTGCTAGTTTTAAACGACCTGATCTCCTGTCTCACCCTGTGGTTGATCACTGTGAGGTTAAAGTTTCCTGCTCCTCTTCACCTGACCTTCTGAATGTCATCATATTGTGTGTTGGAGAGGTCCATTTCAACAACATTTCCTTCAGATGTCTCAAGAGGAGCCAGAATAATTCTCCTCTTCATCTGCTTCCTCCTCCAGGAACTCGTGAAAGAGTTTGTGTGTAAAGACACTACAGAGGAACCAGAACCATGTAGATGATGTTAGTGTCTCAGTCTCACTCCTACTGCCTGGACATGCCCACAAGACAATGCTGTCCATGATCAGAGACCTAAAGATTTCTGCTCCTGAGGCCAATGTTGGACAATTTAATCCACTCATGAACTCATTTTCCTAACAGTAACACACAAGAACAAAATGTAGCTCTCATTGAAGCTATTCTGACACTGATGTAGCTTATGAGCCTCAAAACATCTGATAGCACATTGATTTTTATACTCAATACAATTTGCCGGATGTTTAATTATATTGTTTCTTTCAAATGGCCTGTAGTTCATGTGAATGCAAATGTATTTAAACAGACGTTTTTCACCTATAATAAATATCTGCACATCTACAGTGGCAAGTGTCCAGTTCAGACACTTAAGTTACACTTACAAGCGTCTGATTGTCAATGTGTTAATATATGAAAGCATTTTCTGAACTAGCAGATTAATAACAGGTGTAGATTATCACAATGACAAAAAACAAAGTGTGTCAGTCTTCTCTTACCTGCATGTGCACCTCCTGTCCAGCAGATGGCAGCAGTATGTTTTCAGCTGTGTTCTAAAAGTCATTAAAATCAATTGAAATACGTTTGTATGAAGACATTGTCTCAGAATGTGAGATGCGTCTCTGTGGTCATTGTCATAATCCTTCATTGAACAGCAGCTAGTCAAGACTGAATGTGTGTAATCTGTGTTACAGGTGATGTAAATTACCCAGAAGCTCTTGTGGTTTGTGCATGCAGATTGGACATGACCCAATTCATCTGTCATTTCAAACAGCCAATCACACATGTTGCATATATTAAATGCTAAATCTATTTTGTGTGTCTTGTGCTATAGCCGCTAACAGAATGATTAAACATCTGGCCTGTGACCCACAAAACAGAATCACACGATCTACAATGACAGAATCTGAATAAATAAGATAAACTCACCAGAGCCTGTGACCTTGTTCACCTCAGAGCAGGTGGAAAAATGACCTTCAGGATGACGGCTGTCTTTAATGTTGCCTGATTTTAAAATTGTTTTACAAAACATGTTCACAAAATATATATTATTAAAAGGTTTTTTTAAATTAAACGTTTGTCTGGAAACAGCACAACACTTTTAAATAATAAGAAAACAGTTTCAATGAAACAGAGAGAATGATGTTGAACATTCTGGTGATTTGATATTAATTTAAAGATGGAAATAGTGTTAGTTATCAAGTACAATTGAGGGACATGTTTTATTTTGTATGAAGAATAACTTCTTTATTATTATCTCTTTAATGTTAAAACATCCCTTCTTTTAATAAACAGAATCAAATAAACACAATTTAAGTGACATCAAATCAATTTAGAAACATTCTGTAGATCTTGAGATTTACATGTGAATCAGGCCTGAAATATACATATAAAAACATATAAGTATATTATACAATCATATGTTATGTTGTGTTATATGTTATTATATTATATAACTTTATAATTAATGGACACTTTCATTTCCTTTCATCCAGTCACATCTTGATGGTTGAAGTCAGTCCTACATCCTGTTTCAGTGTGTAATACTGCAGATTAAATGGGTTGTGGAATGTGTTTCATGGTGACGGGAACAGGACAGAAACAGACCTTCACAACACTCCTCACCAGTGATGGGTTAAATGCAGAGGTCACATTTCGGGTTTGACTGACCATAACTGACAAACACACTCACTTCACTTTTAAGAGACATCAGTTCTGTTAAACAGGACTTATCTCCTGTGGAATCGAACTGGAACTATCTGAAGGGATCTGTGTCCTTTTCTTTTCTAGACACTTTAAACTTCCTTTAAACTATCAATTTCATGCTTTTTCCCTTCCAACACATTTTTTAGCAAAGTCATTAGACAAACATGATTAAGTTTTAAGGGAAAGTGTTAAGTGTTCTCATTGTAACCTCGTGTTTGGGTGAAGAGTTCAGTTAAAAATGACCCTCATGTCATTCTGACTTTGTGTTTATTTTCTGTGTTCAATAGTTTGGCAGAATATCTGAGCTGTTCTTTCCTGTCCTGAGATGTTTATCAAGCACCAGAAATTAAATAAAGTGCGAAAAAAATAAAGGAGAAGATCATCAAATGTTGTTTTACTTGATTTTGGTCGGATCACAGCGTCACTATGGTTTGGATTTCTCATATTCTCATATGGTGTGCAGCTTCCTTTGGTTGAATTTTCTGTCGAGCTGCTGTGGAAGAATGTGTGTTCTGAAAATCTCTTTACACAGAAACATTTCTGCCTTTGACGTACAGGACATTTATAAACTATACAGGTTACAAACACATTATCCCTGAAAAGTGAATCATGACTTTGGCATTGCTGGTGTCGTTTTACTAGCTGAGCTACAGGAAAGCAAATAAAAATAAAAAAATCTTTCTGAGGATAAATTATTGTCCACTTTTATTATATTGAGACCTGCAGCAGGAATCTTCTGCAGAACATCAGTTTGTGCTTTACAGAAGAAAGAAAGTCATTGGTTGGAATGACATGAGGGCGTGTAAATGACGCTCAAGTTTATATTTTGGAGGTGAGCTGTTGCTTGAAGTGCATTTACTGGCTCGAGTGCTCTGAGTTATTTAGCTGATGTATATTAAATGACCTCTTCAAAGAAACACTAAACTTTAACAACACTTCAAGCAGCTGTAGAACTCCGCAGGTTAACAACAGCTAAACCGAACAAGCATCATTTGTGTTGTGGCTTTAGGCAACAGTAAAACTTCAACATAATGTGCAGTTACTCTCAGCCTCAAAGCAGCTTTTACAGCTTCTTATAACTCCTATAGGAGTGTAGCGCACACTAACTGATACACATCATATATAATGTATCCAGGCTGGGAAACAATTTTAAAAAATGTTTAGGTGGAGTAGCAACGTGTCATTGATATAGTTTGTTCAATTTTAGGGTATATATAAAGAAGCCCCCATGTTAAACTCATATTAATTTTTTTGCAGCTGATAGAAATCTCTGTGTATTGCCTCACATTTCTTATTTACAAAGTTCTACATGTGTTTCTTTTATAAACGTTTCGGCTAATTTAAAAATGCCTTCAGTTCTTTCAGCTCATTTGATAGAAATTCAAAATCTGTGTGTCAGTTTCTTAAACGTCTCAGATGTTTCTCAGTGTTCTGTAGTTGGTTTATGTAGTAATGGTTTAAATAACAGGCCGGATAACTGGAATCTGCTTCCTCTGTAAGGGAACTCACTCTTCTGTTAAACAGAACACACTGACTCCTACATACACATCTTCACCATTAGCCTTTAACAGACTGATCAACAACACCAGCAGTTTCATTCTGCTAGTACCGCTAGCTCACTGGCTTCTCTGCTTTTGGACGGTTCGTGTTAAGTTCTGGAAGGTGTGCCGTCAGTTTTCAGCATGGATGAAGTCTCTGCACAGATTTACGCATGAGAATTCCAGAAAGTTCATGAGAAGGTCTGGAGGGAATGGCTGTTTCAGTTCCTGGCCTGCTGACTTATGAGGGTTTGACAAATGAGTCACGCAGACTGTCAGAGAGAGTGACTGATGGCAGAGGTTTCTGTACAACACAACAACACCTCCTGAAATGAACTGTTGTTTTAAAACTATGCTTACTTTGGCTTTTTACAGGCACTTTTGTTTTGGCTGAACAGAGGTAAGATTATGTTGTAGTGATTATTGACTCACATGACTCATTTTTACCATCTAATGGACCAAAACAAGCAGTTCTAATAACTGGAGTGAATTTGTTTTCCTCTATCTAGCCAAAGAGACTAGTTCTTGTAAAACAGTAATTTGTCTTTGTTCACTCACCCTCATGTCACTCTACCTGATGAACGTCTTCTATGAAACACTGAAGTTATTCTCCAGTGACAGAAAGTATTGACTTTTATTTACAGGAGTCACACACACTGTTCCACATGTTCTGAAAGCATCTGATAACTTTGAAAAAATATGACTTGTTTATTTTAAACATGAATTCACTCGTGCAGCTGAACTCTTTATTTGGTTTCTTCATTTTCACATTGATAAGTTTTGTGACTCCGGCAGCTGATGTTATATTCATTATAACATTTTTCACAGGGGCATCTTTAGGTCAAAGGCTGTTAACACACACACACATACACACACTCCTACAAATGTACATATTCATCTGTTTAGCTTACATTACAATATATTCTTTTAACCTTTGCTTTGTCACGAATCAGTAGAATCCTTTGGAAATAATGAACTTCCCCTGCGTCCAGCTATACACACACTCACACACACAAACACACACTCACTCACACACTCACACACACACAAACACAAGTGTGATGACACATGAACACATGAACTGTTTTGTGTAATGGTCAGATTTTTCTTCCAGGTGACTGAACTAAACTGTTTGTTGCTGCCATGGCAACGCAAGAACACAAGTTCCAATTAAAGAGGCGTTTCTGTTCTGTGCTACAGACCAGAGCAGCAAAAATACCGACTGCTGAAAGTTTTCAAGAACAAATACTCCACAACACACTGACGATCTCAACTCAAACTCACTCCATTGGCTGAGCCAGTGCTGTTGAAATGAATGCAGCCCTCACTGATGCAGCGGCTCTTTTGAGTCATGTGACCCCCACACCTGTGACAATCTTCAGCACATCATGTAGAAATGAAGCACTGCTGGGCTGGACCACTAAAGCAGTGAACATCCACAACACAAACAGTTTAAAGTGCAGAGAAACCCCCACAGCATCATAACCGTCCATTCAAATCCTAAATTAGAGTTCGTTTTGTCATCTTATACTCTCTGTCTCTATATTATAATTCCAAATCCATGTTTTTTCTTCAGTAAACACAAGCACAATGTCCAAGCTGATGTTTGACTAAACCAACAGCTTTGTGTGATAAACAGATTCTTCACTGAACATGATCTCTGCTGAAGTCTGATTGACTACAAACATTTCTCACTGGAATTTTATTTCACTTGTTATTTTTAGGAGTCTTTTATTACTATAATCATCTTTAGAAATGACGGCTTGGACATTTTGCCAACAGCAACTTTTGTGCTTCACCAGAAAATAATACCGGGAGTAAATGATAATTAAATAATAAAAATGTCTTTAATGTTCTACACATTGTAGCATGATGATGATTTGATCTTACTAGTATATTTATAGCTCAGTGTGTCAAATAAAAATGACAATGCATAGTTACCAGGTTTGTGTTTTGTTTCCATATTATTGCAATATGACGCATTAGATGCAGCTGTGTGCCCGGCGTGAGGTGTTGAAGGGGGACAGAGGCAATGATTCACATGAGGTCCAGCAGAGGTCAGAGGTCAATAGGGGTCAAACAGAAGAGGTGTGTGAGCAGTTCTGATTGGCCCCGGGGCAGGATGGAGCAGCATGGCAGGGAGGGGCTGAGTCTGAAAGAGGGCGGGGTTTCGGCAGACACGCAGTGGAAAGGCGGAGCCAACAGCAGCGGCTGCTGCGGCAACGGCTGCCAGGTGTGAGGACATCAGAGGTGGACACAGATCTTTACCTGCTGAAATCTTCACCTGCTGGACAGATTTATATTCAA
>JAZGTK010001963.1:0-34851 GCA_036877625.1 Ambastaia sidthimunki | reverse complement strand
AGCAACATCTGTAAAGATCTGCCCAGCAGATGCCTGTTAAACTTCATTAGTTTATTCTCCATGTGTGTTGTCAAGGAAGTTTAAATTAAAAAAAGAGCACCAGGCAAATAACGTTTTTTTTCAGTAGCGCAACGGTGTAGCTGCTGATTGGTCCGTACACGAGGGGGTCTGCAATTTGATTGGTCTCTATCAGTAAAGCCCACCTCAAATCTTGGTCCTAAACGTAGTTGTAAGAAACAATCGTAATGCAGTTTAAAGCGCGTCAAAACGTCACATCGCGATTTGTTTCAAAGCCAATTTACAACACAACAGAACAAGCTGAAGTGATAATAAAACAGGCCCGTCTAAAACCAAAACACACGGTTTCACAGAAAAAAGATTCACAGATTCAAATCTTGGTGTGTACACACTGGGCGGCATTTGAAATGATGCAGTTTCATGTTTTATTGGTGGTGTTTATTGTAAACTGATGCTGATCGCAACCGTTTATTTGGCTGCGCCTGCTTGTTCTCGGCCTATAAAAATATTTTACATTTCAGTCACTAAATACTTTGTTTTCTTACCTCCCTGAAAATCCTTCCACTGTTCCCTCTCGCCAGGTCTTCACCTTGTAACTGAGGATCATTCAGCTTCTGGAAGCTTCTGGAGATTTTTTGATGTTCTATCACCCAAGTGTCTGCAGGACCTTTTTAGCATCTTCAAACAGACGAGGGTGGTGACTGGTTCCTCACACCCCTCACTGACAGCCGAGTGTGTCTTATTTTGGCGATAACAAGCTTGTGTTAAAACTGACTCTTATTTTTCACATGCAGAGCTTGTGTGTTCTGGCAACAGTGGTCTGTTATGGCTCTCGAACCCTAAAAATGGAAACAGTTGTTTAAGTCATTTCAAGTGCAACTTGCCCTGCTTTTCTTAAGCACTTGGGCTACCCAGCTAACAGGAAACGTTTACAGAACATTAGCTAGCGTTCTCTAAAAGTTCTCTTAAAGGTTTCAAAAAATTCTTGCAGTGATGTTAGTAGAACATTTTTATAACATTATATATCATATATCAAAAACGTTTTACTTAAGCAGTCGGTAAACATTTATAAAAAATTTAAAGAATTTAAAAAAATGTTTGAATAATGTTCTTGTAACCATGCAATACATTTAATACATTTTTATATTGTAATTTACAAGTGTAATAATTTGGAGATTAAAGGGAATAATTCTCTGTGTTGCCCTTCCAGTAGTAAATGAAGGCCAGGCAACTCAAAAACTCAAAAAACTATCAGCAAAAACAATGACGTGTTATTGCTAATAGTTATTCCAGCATTTAAATGCTGGTTAATGTTATTTAATGACAGATTTGATAAAGATTGTTAAGATTTACTTGTGGTGAACTTGTGTTCACGTATATGAAGTCTTGTCACGTCGAAAATGAGTAACATAATCCCCAAAACAAGAGTCAACAGCAAATGAATTAACCTGCTTTGGTATTTAAACCTTCATTTAGAAACAGGTCTTTAGTGAGTCTGTGTATTAACACATCTTTAAACTAACAATCTATTATAAAGCAGAAACACATGCTGACCCCGGAGACATTTTATAAACCAGGCAAACAAAGTGGTGGTAAAACAGATGTCAAAAATTGTTTAGTAATTGCCTGCTTGAGGGTTTAAGCTGTGGCTAAGCAAACCAAAACCTGTTTGAACTTCAAAATAGATTCTTAAATTCAATTTAACTCAATTGAAAAAGTCAAAACAGCCACAAGTGGCTGTGGAAACCATCCCCACAGGACAGACTCTGTTTCTCCGATTCTTTCTTAAAATTTAAATGGTAAAAGATCTTCTGCTGTCTGTCACAGAGATTCAGAACTAATATTTTAAAACTACAACGTTTTATCTACAACAGTTGCAATAAAGAAAGAATAAAAACCAGTTGCAATAAAGAAAGAATTCACACCAAAATGAAAATGCTGTCATTAATTTTACTCACCATCGTGTTGTTCCAAAGCCACACGGCTTTCTTCTGTAGATCAAAGATGAATTTTCAGGAAAATCCCCTTTTTTCCTTATAATTAAAATGAATGTGGACTGGGGCTTCTACAAAATTATAAAAAGCATCATAAAAGTTTGTTAAAAGTGTCGTAATGACAACTGCACTAAACAAGCTGTCAGTCACGTCAGTTTTGTTTAAAGAACAGACTGACATTAAAATCATTCAGTCAGATGAGCTGGATGTGTCTGATTCATGAATGAATCATTCTGATCAGTTTTACAAACTGCATCAGACATTCATTCATTAGTCTGATGTTCATAAATGAGATTTTCAGTAATAGCAATTTTAGTTTCTCATACACAGCTTTGTGTGGCTTGTATTAATATGTCTGCCTTTTAGAGCTTGTATGAAACATTAATTATATGAAAAAATGTGGCATTTTTTACCATTTACCTTTTGTGCTCGACAGGACAAAGTCATCACACATGTTTGGAAGAACAGGTAAATAATGACTGATGATTTAATTTTTCAATTCAATCCTTTCATGTCATTTTGCAGTGAACTGTCCCCTCACAGATGCATGTTTGCTGAGCTCTCAAGCCATAAAAATATTATAAACACGAGTTTGGGGTGTGTCTTCTGGAAGAGAGGACACACCCCAAACTCGTTTACCCCACATAACCTTTTCTTACAATCAAGTGTGTCCTTGTGACAGATGTTTCCAGATTCTTTGGTAAATCATGTCCTCATGCGGAAAATTCACTCTGTTAAGAACTATAAGTTCCTCGTCTTAGTTCCTCGTACGCTGTCGTCCTGCATGTGAGAGGAACTCATTTTGCCCACATGTAAAGTCATTCCTTTGATCTGGCAAGTCACTTATGTGCACTGCGGGTAAACGGTACGTGTGGGACCAAAACACTGACACACTCGACCAACTGCGACAAATTATACTCGGAAACAACTGTCAGATTTATTGGTTTGTTATGTAAACTGGATTTTTAAAATCCGCCTATAAAATATATGGAATGAGTAAAATTTGTGAAACATTACAGTCATTGTAAAAATAACATTTTTAAAGTTTGTGTTACTCAATGTAAACATTGTGTAAACGTTCCTACAACCCAGAATTGTTAGCTGGGTGGATAAAGGTTTTATGAGCCTCATTGTTTATTGTCTTAGAGTTCGGCTGTCAGTTTCCTCTGTGAGTCCTTTAATACCCACATAACAGCTTTTTTATGTCTTTAGTAAAATACACAGTCCAACAAATACAGATTTTGACAGAATACACACAGCTGAACACAACTCACAAATGCTGTTACTTTGTCTCTGAAACACAAAAGGACACTTTTGTTATGCAATGCACCAAACAGAAATCACACATGATAATACATGTCAAAACACACACAACACGAACATGAATATAATGACAACAACAGTTTAAAGCTTTAGAAGGTTGTAAGTTTTAATAACTCTGATAAAAACTGAAATGTGTATTTTTTAGGTGTAGTTTTATCATGTATAATTAGCCATTTCTGTAGTATTATGAAACACATAATACAAATTATTATATTACAAAAATTATTATATACAAAACATATTAAATACTTTTAAACAGACCAATTATATTAAACAAATACTTAGTTAATATAAGAATTTAGTTTGTATTTCAGAGTCATTACACAAGCATGACATTCCAAAACTTGTTCTTTTTTAAAGTTGCTATTTATAGAAATTGCCGGTCTGGGAAATCACTTAAGAGTCACGAGGGATTTAAATTTTATGCTTAAATAACAGCGAGGCTTGCGTAGCCAAACAGAGCACAGGGCAGGACGAAGCGTTCTTGCTAGACGCATAAATGACCAAAATGGTCTCTAAAGGGTCTCGAGGGGCATTTTTAAAAGCTGAACTTTATTTGACCGCACATGTCAGCTTAAACGCAGAACCGATGACGGGTCCATCTAGACAGTTTACGTGTTAAAACAATTTAAAGTCTTGTGAACAGGAAGTTCTATGTGATGTAATTTAGAGAGGAAATGGAGGAATGGGGGCGTGGCTTGTTCTTTTCCACTGGACATTGACTGGCTCTTGAAAAGTAGGCGGTTCAAAGCTCCTAAAAGGTTCTCTGTTTTTTAATCAGTTTTTGATTAAAGATCATTGAAAAAAACAAAGATGTGCACAGATTAATGATTTACAATAAACACTGCAATATTTCATTACAAAAATCATTTATTTTGATTTCATGGTGACTTTAAAACATGACGTACGGATGCAATAATGTCTCACTTGCATGGATCCACAAAACTCACCACGACACATTTTTCCGTGAAAACACAGGGATTACAAAACCTGAAGCTCCTACTCTAACAAGTGGGAAGATATTTAAAGAGAATGAAACATTAGGAAAGGTACCGACCCATGATTAATCGTAACTCTATATCCAAGTATGTGGGAGTTAAAGTGAGTTAAGCGCTCACGGATTAAACCCTTCATCTGAGGTCAGGGTCAACTCGAACACTTAAGCAGTTAAGCTTCAGTAGCAAACTGCTTCCTGTCGCTCTTATCCAGCTGCTGTACAGCTGAGGGGTCCAGCCCAGCGGGATAGCGCCGCCAGCCAAGACTCTCTGCACCCTGAAAATTCCCACAATTGTTCTGGCTAAAGTCTCGCTGTTTACATGATCAGACCAGCGCTTCCCAAAATAGCTGCTCCCAGACCAAACGCAGGAAAACGCCATCACGGCTCCTTGGCAAATGACTTAAATCAGCAGGACAATGGATCCAGAACTTTCAAGCCATTTTATGTCACGTGTCGCTTGTTTATCTGTTTGTTATTCAACATTTTGAATGCCACCGGATAAAAACCACATGACCCGTGCTTTATCGTATAATTACAACCAGATTCCCAACGTTCCTATAACATTAAAATTACACGGGAAACGGCGATGGAACTTCTGTCCAAGTTAATAAATGTGCAACTGGCGATTATGTAATTTTTGTTTTTTTGGTAAGGCCGTGACAAGTAATGACAAGATTCAGAAACCAACAAGCATTTAAATAAACCGGGATGCCAAGTTAGTGACGCTTGTGACAGAAAACTAACCCACATTAACCACAAGTTAGTGCTATTAGTCTAAAAAGTGAGACTTTGTGTAGCGTCTTGCGATTTCGAGGAACAGTAAATGAGTAATTGCGACAAAATCAAAGCAAACTTTCATTCCTGAGCTCGTATAATAAACATTTTTAAAGGGATGGTGGAAAATAATTAACTAGTGGATTATGGGTCTGTTTGGGTAAGTTTGGGTAAGACAGCTGTGGAAACAAATAAGTTATTGTCACATTGTGTTGATATTTGATAGTAAATAAACTTGGACGACTAATTGGCACTTTCAAACCGTGCAATAAAACCTTGTTTCCACTTCCCTCGTTTCATACTTTCCAATGAGCTGCGTATCTCATCTGCTTCTTTAAAAACCACTGAAAACATGCCTGCAGGCCACATTACACACGTTGTATTAGATCACAACGTTCAATTGTACACTTCTACACAGATACAAGATTGTAGCATTGCTGTATATAAGCTGTTTTGTGTCTTCACAAACATACAAAACTTGAGGAATTAAACCTGTAACATTCCTTTAGAACATACTACGGCCGATCTATTTTACATTCCTTAGACAGCCCCAACAAGTCATGCCTGTACAATTCAAAGACAACATAACTAGGCCTTCAAACAACTGTTTTACATTTACAGCTCATATATTACTTTGTCAGGTAAATCGTCAATAAACTTCAGACTGTATTTTGGATTCTGACAAGCTATTTTGACCTGACAAGCGTCCTATTAGCCTAAACCGTGTAATTTTATCTTAATAATGCTGTCAGAGGCTCTACAAACACAGTGTGCCTGGAGGGCTTGATAAATCCTGGTTTCTCTGCTCACTTCCTGTTTGGAGAGCAGAGGGCTGCTCAGCTAAAGCTACATTTTTACTGAATTAAAGGGCCGTGACTCAACGTTCTGACACACGTGAGAAGTATTTAATTGAACTCTGATTCATATTCACACCGGCTAACCGACATCTGCGGGTAACCGAACAGGATGACTAAGTGACAAGAAGGACGTAACAAACGGCAGTAAACCAAAGCAAGTTGTGACTGAGTGAGTTATGCAGTCGGACTGGTGTTGTGAGCGCTTTCAAAAAAAATGACGTCTGAGGAACACGCTACAGTTTAAGGACACAGATGCCTTTAGGGCAGAAGGGCCATCACCATGAAGTTGACAAATAGCGTTCACACGATCACAAGACGCTTCGCTTTTCTTGTTCCAGAAAAAAAGATTAGTTTTGCAAAAACAATCATATTTAAGTGTTTATGGTTCATTAAAATGATTTCATTTTTTTGGCCTATGTTTCCCAAAACCCGGAAGAATGCCATAGTTTGACAGGCAAGTAGGACATCCTATCATTGCATTCGGACCTAAAGCAATGATTGGACGAACCTTTTATGGTCCTGCACCTTCAACAGAAGATCCACAAACCTTTAAATTAAAATACACAGCATAGCGCCCCTTTAAAAAACACTGAACCCCATGATGTCAAACTCATGTTGGATGCAGGCTGAAGGTCTTCCAGTGTCTTCTGAAATAGTTAATCTTTATTCCCCCTCCACAGGGCAAAGAGATGTTTGTGAATTCCCAAACCTCAAACATGGCCATTTAAAACCTAATCGGCATTACCACCACAATAGAGTCATTGAGCCTTTAATTCAATAATATAAAATGAGCTCTCACATGAACCGAAAGTATAATCATATTAAACAGCTTGTGTTATCAAATGTCAACGTGATGACAATCTCGTTTCTTGAACTTCTGGGCAGATCTGCGCAGTTTTTAAGCTCAATTCCTGTGGTTTAATATGACGGGTCTGCCAGACAACTACACTCAGTTTCCCAGCAAACGGGAAAATATCCAGCTAACAATTCTGAACGTTTCTGTAACGTTTCCATTAAGCAAGAAAAGGTGAAAATGTTATTTTGAAAGCTCTAGGAACGTTTAAACGTTGTATTAGTGTTGGAACTGCTTGGTTCTAAAAACGTTATTCAAATGTAAAATTCTGTAACATTTATAAAACGTTCCACCAACTACTTAAGAATATTGTTTTGATATATTGTTTTGAATATATTTATACAGTATATATAATGAAATGTTCTTCTAACGTTACTGCTTAAACCTTTTGCCAATGCTTTAAGCACGTTCCCTGTTGTCTGGCTCACAATTTTACCGCAAGCTTATATTTCCACAACAATCCGCCAGCCGGGGTTAATGCGTTACGCAAAGACGGTTAATTACCGATATCAATATCACGGCAAATTGCTGAACAATCGCAACAAAGTGTCGTTTGTTTGCAACGCGCCCGTATCGCGTTTCGGCGATATTGCAACACGATGTTGCGGCTGAAACGCGACGCTTGACAACAAACCAGATGACAGTTAACAGCTTTTGGGCTGCACGCGAGTCGCAGGTGTGGGTAACTAACCTTACATGTTAACTAACCTGTGCGTGCACGTTAAAGCATTCGTGCATTAATGCGTCTGCAATTCAAGCCGCTGTTTGCGCACGCCGCGATGCGTAAAAGCATCTGGAAACATTGCCGTGCGTCTTTATTGACCTCTGCACACTCAAAACACATTCATGCAAACGAATTGTAGGGACATACAGGACTAAATAGTGTAAATATAATAAGCAAAACACATACAGATGCGCTGGAAGTTTTAAGTTATGAACGCAAACTTGGTAACGAGTGGAGCGGAGAGGATTTGAACCCGTGCCACGTCAGACAGAGATCCGACAATTGGGTTATTTCGTGGTAACTAATGTCTTAAGGGACACTTGAAAACCAAGTGCAAACATTAATAGCAAACATTAATAAATCTGTCTTTAAACTGTGAAAAACCACCATTAAAATAAACAGGAGAAAGATGCGCCCAAATCTCATAATGCATAATCCTGCAAAAAAACACACATCATTGTTACTTAATAAAACAAAAGGCAACGTTTAATGCTACTTCAATGTTTATTTGTAGTGTTGTAACGCAACATGTTTCATATGCGCACCAGAGAAAGTGTTAATAAAAGCAGCACAGTAAAAAACACGCATCTCTCCCAAAGGCTTCCGCAGACCTTCAGAGAGGTCAGAGAAGATATTTCTGGACTTTGAAAGCAAACACGAGTTTTGCTTCGTGCATTCCTGCAACAGTGCAAAGACGTTTTAACTGCACTGGGAAAAAACCGGCACACCGGGGTAATAAACGTGTCGGTAATTAATCGCCTTCAAATAATGCAATGGCAAAAAACACGAATGCTCAAAAATACTGAATGCTTTATAATAATAATAATACCGTTTGATCTGAAGAAGAAACAGTCTATCACTGCATGATCAAGCTGTGAAATTGGCGTGTCAGACGAGACCCCTACCGCTATAAAAAACATATGTGACAGTCTGGAGTAAATGCACTAGTAAATAAACTTAAAATTAATTGGTAAAACAACAGAAGCCGCATTGAAAGGCAACAAACAAGACCTGGTTTAACATGAGATTATGTCAGAGGATATAATTATAAACTGACACCATTCTGTGTTGAGACTAAACAAAACGACACCAATAATGACACATAAAACAAACATGAGAGTAGAATAAGAGGAAGTGATGTAATGTAAGGGACAGTTATCTCAGGAGGGGGAACAGTCCTGTGGGACCACCCAAAACACTGCTTTACAATGGGCTCATATACCGTACCACATACCGTACTTACATACTGTACTCACATACTGTAATCTTCCTCTTATGTGTGGTTATGGGTTACATGCATAAGATCATTTTTCAGTGGTAACTTATGCATCAAAGTGACAAACTTATCCAGTGATTTAATACACAAACAATCATAAATAAACAACATGATTACAAAGCTGATGTTTTGCATACACATTTTTTTGTGTAGGGGTTTAGCGAAACCACAAAGTACCTGCGTTGTGCTTTTTTAGTCGTATGTTGTTACCGCACACCTGGATTCTCCTTTCAGATCCGCAGCTTTACACAATTAAAACCGTGGAAAAAAGGAGATACACCCCATAAAAAAAAACACACAAAACGACGCGAACAAAAGCGCAACGAAACATGCATAAACAAGGGCTCGATTTGAAAACAAAGGAGACTCGTTCTGGCGCTTTAAATAGTTATATAAAAATAGCGTGGGGGTTGACAAACAAGGTTAATCAGTGCTTAATATGCGTTCGATCTCCTCTAGTCTCTTCAGGGCGGCTGCCCTTTTTCTTTCTATATCTTTAATCTCTTTTGTGGATTTGCTCTTAGTCCGCTTGTCAGGTTGGCCCGCGTCCAGCTTCTTTGATTGGCCGTTGCCCTGGCCGTCGGTGCTTTCTGTGTGGGAGGATTTCCTCAAATTCTTTTCTTTCCTGGCCCCCTCCCCAGCGCCTGAAGCGACTCCCCGCCCTTCCTTGTCTTCCTCCACATGGTGTTTGTCTTGCCGTTGCCGTTCCTCAGACCCACTGCCGCCCCCCGCCGGCGCGATCGGCTGGCCCGCGGCGCTCATGGCGGCCATTTTGTTTCGTACGATGGCGAGGTGGCGTCGGATGTACTCTTCGTGAGGAGCCATGGTCAGCGTCTCCATCAGACAGCTCTCGGCGAGCTGGAGCTGGCGTTCTTCGAAGTACACCACGCAAAGGTTGTGCTTAGCCTGAACGTTGCTCGGGTCCATGTTCAAGATGCGTTCGAAGCAAGACTTAGCGCCGCGCGTGTCTTTGCGGTGGTTCATGAGGATGTCGCCCTTGAGGATCAGACCTTTGACGTGCTCGGGGTGGAACTGCAGAAGTTCATCCAGAACGGGGAGAGCGTCCAGTTCGCGTTGCGATTGCGAATAAAGCAGCGCGAGGTTGAACAGAGCGCTGCGGAAGCCGGGCTGCAGTCGAATGGCCTTTCGCATCCAGCGCTCGGCCTCTTCGTTCTCGTTAGCGTCCATCGCTAACATGCCCAGGTTGAAGTAGCCGTTAGCATCGTCTGGCTCCTCTTTCACGTAGGTGAGAAAGCGACGGTTAGCCTCGGGGCGAAACTTTGCATCACCTTAAAGAATCAGAAGAAATGAGATGTTTTAATGGTCTATATACAATATTCTCATGTCAAGAATCACATGTAAATAGCTTTTGGAATAAGGAAACGGATCTCTATTCAAAACAAGCCTGTGAGAAGTCTGTGTACTGATGCATTAGATGAAAAACACACTTAATTCTCTTTATTTGACCGAAATCGAAGCAAACAAAGATTTAGGATACGTCTGATTGACGCAGAACAAATGAACTGGATTTGGGCATATTTACAATTCTAAACAGTTTTTTGTTCAGACTGCATGATGTTGTTATCTCAAGCATCTGTTTTATTTGGGTTTGTAACAAGAGCCACATTATTATTCACTGTCTTGTGTTGCAATATAAGGTCAGAAACAGGGTAAAGAGTTTCATCAACAGCCCGGGACGACTGTTCAACAAAACTACTGTGAGGTTCTGTTCTCACTGACATATCAGACAAACTTGCTTTCATGTGACACTGCTTTGATCTTTATTAATAAGCAAAACAAGCAAACCAAACTAATGCATAACAGTCACATCGAGAAGAGCTGTCATCAGATTACGACAGGCTTCCTCCGTCACATGATTAAACAACCTAAAACCAAAGACCTAAACCAAGAGTAAACAAGGCCATTGCATCCACGCTATTTGCATTGTAGAAGCGTAGGTGCGCTAATCTCAGCCAAATGCCAAACTGATTTCAGCTAAAGCTCAAGCCAAGACGTGTGAATCCATCAGTTTTTCCTGCTATTCAAAACCAGCCGTGAAAAAAAAAATGACATAAAACTGAGCGTTAAGGTCAATGAGTCACTGAACGTCAAGTTACTGTCGTTGCATCAAGCGCTAAAACACTTTCAAGCGTAAGAAACGTCACTCAGTTGGGTAAGAGGTTACAAACAACTCACCAGTTTACAATCTGACCCCTGAACTCATCTGAATCAAACATTATCTAGCAAACTTTCGCTCCGGCTACCTCAATGACCCTTTTCTTGCCTCTGACCTCTGAAAAATCAGGAATTAGGGAGGAATGTGATATTTTGCAACCTTCTTCGAACAGCTTTGTTTCGCACACACCTGACTCTTGCATGAGAAGAGCAGAGTTGAAGAGAGCCAGTTTGTGGTGTGGGTTCAGATCCAGCGCGCGGTTGAAGTTTCTCAGTGCTTCCGAGGGATCCTTCATTTCGATGTTGACTATGGCCAGATTGTACCAGAGGTCTGCGTTGTTATGGTCCAGCTCCAGCGCTCGGAGGTAGGCGTCCTTCGCCTCGCTGGGCTTGTTCATTTTGAGCAGAAGCTCCCCTCTGAGTTTTGAGACAAACAGAAGACATTTTTTGAATACTTCTACCGGGACATCTCGAAAATCTAATACACATGTACAACAAGAAAGATCAGTTTCTTTAAGTGATATTTTCTTAACAAACACTTCGAGTAATACACAAGTTTGGTTCAGATTGTTCTGGTGTGCTATTTTGTTCTTTCTTCATAGTGTGGTTTACAGAAACATCTAGACGCTCGTATGGAGCATGGAATTCCAGAAAATCCACTTTCAAGAGCCTATCAGATCAACATTGCATTAACAGGATGAGACATGCAGAAAGAAATCACGGCCCCACGACAAAGTCAATTTTCACTCGATGCGAAATGAAATAAAAACATCTTCCACATCTGTGTGGCGTTCGATTTCGGTTCATATCTCCGAAGAAATATTTTCCTCCAGACAGCAAATGCATTTATAAAGGGTGTGAACGTATATATAAGACAAGGGTGTTCGTTGCGTTGAGAGATATTCTTATCAAAATGTTAATTCTCTTGAACGCAGTCCAATGTTTATCTATCCACAAAAAATATATAATTCTTCTACAAAAACATATATTCTTTCAGTGCAATAACTGATGCATGATGTTATAAAACCTTATAAAAACCAAGATGCTGTCTGTGGCCCTACCAATAAGCATGCAAGTACACAATTATTAACACACTATCTTAACACGTGCACCACAAAGTTGACTTGCCGGCTAATGTAGGCTTGCTTGAAGTCGGGCCTCATGCTGATAGCTTGTCTATAGAGTTGGTCGGCTTCCTCCAGGCGGGAATCATTCGCTCGGATCAGGTTGGCCAGGTTAATGTAGACGTTCAAATGGTTGGGAGCCACACGGGTTGCATACTTCTTCCCCGGAATGATCTGAGAATGTGTTTTGGAAAGATCGGCCGGTTCACATGTGTTCACATTGGACAAGGTGTTAAACACATGACATTTTCGTACCTTTAGATGGTATGTACGGCAGTAATATACTCAATATGTTCCTTCCATATGTTTCTTAAATGAAATATGGACCCACAGGAAGTTCAAAGGCCACCGACTATATATTTAAAACAGAACTGACATTCCAGCGTTAGGCCATGACAATAAAGTTTTACCTCACGCCTATACCTCGATACCTCATGAGGTATGACTATTTTCTTAATACCTGCACATTTGTTTAAACAAACAAACAAACAACCAACACCTAATGGTAAGTTCAAGGCCCTATTTTGTAACTTAGATTTCACCGTTTTTATTTAGACAGGCTTGTTATCAACATTCATATAGAGATTGTGAATGTTTATCTCAAGATAAACCAACAGTTTATCACTGTCGGTATAAACTGAACACTGTGGATCTGGATCAGCACACAGATGGTGGGTCGGATGTGAGCAGAAACTTGAAAGGAGGCAACAGGCAAACTTACAGTGTTTAAAAAATAAACTACTAACACACTCTTTTCCACTGTCGGCTGAACGTTCTTAGAATGTTATGGTTGCATTTCCACTTGAGCTCTGTTGGGCACAATTACAAACCGTGATTTGCTAACCTAGTAAATCGTGCTGATAGGAAGCGGGTGGTGATGTCGCCACTCAGGACCGGTCAGTTGGTTGCATGACAACCGGTTTCACTTGTAGCTGGCCGGGCATGTTATTTAGCAAAGTAAATGTTCTAAAACAACTATCTGATCATCCTCAGTAGCACAATCGGTATTTAAATCTCTTACAATCTATAAACTTTCGCTTTACAGAGGAAACAGCTAACACATTCCAAACAGCTCCATTATCAGCTGTCCAGTGGAAAATGAAACCATGTTCAGATCAGCTGGGCTGGATCGGCGTGGAATTGAACTGGTAAGCAATGAAGAACGGTTTGGCCCACCGGTGGAAAAGCAGCTAAAGAAGTCTGAGACAGATTATGCGTCCGTAAACAACCTACACGCATTTGCCTGCGCCAAATAAAACATTAAAAACCACAAGGAACTTTCATGATTTTACGGTTAGAAGATTTTGATGCTAATCTAAACGTAAACAGCCGGGCATTGCATACCTGTGGCATGAGTGATTTGGCAACCAGATAAGCTTCTTCTGCCTCTTTGGACCTGTTCAGGTTCTTGTAGGTTCTCCCAACGTTCATGTGGGCCCCGATGTCATCTTAGAAAAGGAGACAAAGCATTAAAACAAGGAATGGCTGATTTAACGTGTTCCTGTAGACCTAGGAGCTCAAAAATGATTATCATCTTTAGACTTATCAACTTTAAACGGAAACAGAAAATAATTTCCACATCTTTGCACATATTATCCGTCTTCTTGCCAATTTGGCAGATACCAACACGGCAGGATGTGTGGCGTGCCCTCACCTTCAGAAACGATAAAAAAGTTACACAACAGAAGAAAATGACATAAAATACACATTCATGAAGTTAAAATCTGTTGAGAATTATCGGTCTGAACGAAACAGCCAAAGCAGTTAGCCGAACATGATTCATATCGCTTTAGTTCAGTTATAAAACGAACAATAACAGTTAGTGACAGCTGAAAAATGAAGACTCATAAGGGACCTGAAAACGGAGGGAAAGTCTGGGTAGGAGAAAAACCACATTGTGAAAACGACCCTTTGCAACTTTTAAACCAGGTAAATCTCATAATATTTAACAACAGAGAGCTAACCATTAGATTTCCATGTGTGAAGCTGATCTCATAAACGTCCCACTCGTGTGGAGAGTGTTATGAAAAGCCAAACTGACATATTAAGATAACCAACACAGGATTTCCTCAACCTGTAATGTGTTTAGCGAGTTAATCTCGAAAAAACACATCTTGGGTGGCGAGTCTCGATGAACCAACGAAATTTAAACAATTAAAGTCAAGAGCCTAATGCTTTTGGCAGCCACAACTTTCTTCCTTGAAGGTAGATATACAGTAGAGCACAAACAAACTGAAAACCTTCTCACTTAGATCCCTAAAGCCACAAATTCCCCAAGACAGTTCAGTGTGAAAACAGTTTTATAAGCCAATGTTTTCATTCAGTCCCGAGAAACTCCATATAAACCACTTCTTGTTAGCTTAGCCACAATTCAAAACGGTCTTTACCAACATGTCTCCGAAGTTCTAATAATAATAAGGCAGAATTTCCCACACCTCCCAAAACCAACATCTCAGATGGTTGAGTCGTGTTTGAACTCCGTATTAACTTCCACTGCCAATATTTTTCAAAAGGACTGAATGCAAATTAAAGCTTGTATTTTGTCTCTGTGAAAACAAAAATGTTGGAAACTCACACGATTTATCAATAGCACATCTGTCAAACATTGTTACATAAATATCTTAAAGCAACAGTTGATTCTGTCATAATTTCATTATCCTCATGTCCAAATATATAGTCATTATACAAAACACAATATGCTGTTTTTCTCTGTTGAAAACAATGACCGTGTCTTTCAAGGGCCAAAAATCTAAAATCGATTATATTTTTCTACAGTCAGTAATTGAATCACTGAAAATAAGGATTTATCCAGTACAGACTAATTCATTCATGAGTTAAATTTATGAACCTCTTAACATATAAAAAAGCATGACGACTGTTCAAAACATCTGCTTTTTTGTTACATGGAAGAAAGTCACACAGGTTTGGAACAAATGTGGGCTTGAGTAAACAGAGACATTTACCTGGTTGTACTCTTGTGGCCTGAAGAAAGTATCTCAAAGCGCTCTCGTAATTGTTCTGGTTCTCCAGAGCGTGTCCAACATTGTTCCAGAGTTTGGCATTGTTTCTGTTCACCTGGATTGAAACAATTTTCAAATGTTTTAGGCATTCCAGGCCGACGTTCCGAAATACATTTTCCAGACATCAGTTTTGCTCATGATAACTTTGATCTTTGATATATACGATGTGGATTTATTTAATGTAATGATCTCACGTACAAGCATCCAGTATGTTTAAGACTTTAGCCAGACGTGCGTTTTTTTAAGACTAATGACTGCTTGGAAACGTTCTTACTTTCAGGGCGGATGTAAAAAGAGTGTATTCCGACTCCCAATCCCAGTTTCTGTTGAAGGTTTTCACGGCATGCGTTACGAGAAGAACTCCCATGAGCAACCAGGATATTTTCTTTAAACCCCTGGAAAACGTCAAAAGAATTGAAAACAACAGATTGTAAGTCCTGTGTGACTCATTCTTTCCATTTCACATGAGCAATTTAAGGAAATAAAACAGCGTCTCCCACTCATCTAAGGTGGACTCACGAGCAGTATGAGTTAAAGCAGCAGCTCTCAATCCGGCTCCTGGTAAATCCACTGCAGAGTTTAGCTCCAACCCTAATCAAATTCACTTGGAACAGCAAATCATGGTTTGCATAAGCTGTCTGATAAGGTTTGGAGCTGATCTTTGCAGGAAGATGAAAACACGGCCCTAAAGTTGCCCAGAAATGTGTTTCTTTTACCTCATACCCTGAAAATTTATGGTTACAGGTGTTCCTGTAGCTCAACTGGCAGAGCATTGCGTTAGCAGCGCAAAGGTTGTGGGTTCAAACCCAGGAAACACAAGTACTGATAAAAAAAAAATGTATACCTAGAATTCACTGTAAGTCACTTTGGATAAAAGCGCCTGCCAAATGAATAAATGTAAATTTAATAGTTATTATTAAAGCTGCAATCTTTAAATATTGCCTCTCTAGCGCCATCTCTGTTTGAAACATAAAATTGCAGGTTACCTTATGTAGTTTTCATTACGACAAAATGATATTTCTCAGTAAATCGGACCCGACAGCTTAAATTATAAAGCATTATTATAAACTTACCATTGTGAATAGTCTGTCATGAACTGATTTTTGCACATTTTTAACCCAAAAAGTTACAGATTGCAGCTTTAAACATGTGAAAATTATATGTGAAATTATAAATTACTGTATATACTGTATATATGCAATTAAATTACTGTATATACTGTATATATGAAATTATAAGTATCAGTTACTGTAAAAACTATTGACAGAATCTTACCCTTTCTGGGACAGGATTTTGAATCCATGTGCCACCAGAACACAGAACCCCATGCTCGGAACATAAAGAACCCTTTCGGCCACAACGAAACCCACGGGAAAAAACAGGTTGGAGGCCGGGATGAACGGAAGGGCTATGAGGGACAGTGCCTGAGGAAAACAAAACACAACATGACCGTCAGTTCCAGCAATAATTAAAAACCTTCCACTTAACAACTATGTGCATTAAAAAGAGAAATGACTACAATCTAAAATCCCCCCACCCTTCAGGATTAAAAAACGTTCACAACCTTAGATGGCTTAGAAAACATTTCCCAAGGGTTACTTGTATAACTTCCTTTTATGTTCAGAAACAACACCATAAATTATCCAGCAAGTTTAAGCCAGAGGTCCATCCAAAAAAAAACATTAAAAAAACAGTTTATCCAAAATTTAACTTGTCATTGTTTGGTCACCCTCATGTTTCAAACCCATGTGACTTTCTTTCATCTGTGCAACACAAAATGTGAGGAACTTACTGGACTAATGAAAAAGCATCATAAAAATACTGTTAAATACGAATCACGCCAAGTTTTTAGAAGAAAAAAGATGTTTCTGATTAATTTTTATTAGTACGATTTTTTTAATGAATCAATTGATTTGTTGAATAAGTTCATAAATTGTTCTGTTCTGTTCTTCTTCTGTTCTGCCGTTTTCCAACAAACTCTCTGCGTGAGTCCAGAAGACCTGGACTATTCAAAGACATGTGACTGTTTTTTATAGTCTTTTTTTGTGCTTTTATATCCTTTAATGTCTCCAGTCTGTGTCCACTGTAACTGCTCTGAAAAAGTTCCAATACATTCATGTCTGTGTCTGACAGAAAAACAGTTTGGTATTGAATATTGTTCCCTCAACATTTTCGTTCATTAAGGTACATGGGAGCTTAAAACACACCTGTAAAATATTAAACAGTACATGTCCAGACTTCAAAAAAGCAGTTCCAGCTAATTAACTGAAATAGTAAAATGACTGGTTCTTAAAATAGACTTTTTGAAGTCTAATAACAGGAAACAGAAACGAAATCTCTCTTGCATCTAATCGGGGATTTGTGGCAACCTTCTAAAAACCAACAGGGAACAAAATGCCCCAGTAAATCATAAAACTCCATAAATAAACAAACAAGGTCTTGGGTTTAAAGGCCCTCATTGTTTGCTTCAGACAAGCATGTGCAGGTTTGAGTACTAATCACTTTCATATTTAGCTGGTTTCATAAAGCTTTGTCTGAAACCACAGCATGAGTTTAATTAATCTCAAACTAAACCCGATTACATACACTTGACCTACAATACAAGTAAAATAAATGTCTTAATGGTCAGATTTAATTTCTCCAAGTGGTGCAAATATCAATCAAATACGATTTGTGTGCTACAAACGAGAACATGTCTTTGCAGTTCTCCTTCAACATGATGGTTCTTATAAACCACGGACAAACACGCCTGTCTTGCACAATGCATGCCAGCCCACAAATGTAAGATTGGGATTATGGCTTTTATTCATGAAAAGCATCTTATGACAAGGTGATGGATCAGATTTTTTGAAAGGCTGAACACCCCTCTGAGGGGACAGGGCTTGGACACCCTGTTTTGAAGAACAAACGCTTTTGTTTTGTCTAGCAACGGCTAATCTCACCTTCTATCAGCCAAAGCTTTTTTAAAAAGCTTCTTCAAATTTACGAGTCTATCATGAAGCAAACCGCGGGGTGCGATATGGAAGAGGGGTTTCCAATTCCAAGAAACAGGGGCATTTGTCTCACGTCCCGTGGTCTCGAAAGTGGCCGCAAAATTTATTTTGGCAACGGCTTCAAAATACATATAAAAACAAACGATCAGGCTTTGCTTACGCGGGGGGGTGGTGGTGGGGGGGATTATCAAAGCCGAAACAGCGGTACAAACGACATCATATTCATCCAATCCGCCTGATGTTTTAGCAGCCAAAAACAACCTGGATAAAAGAAATTGCTGTACAAACAAAAGCTTTTGTTCGCAGTTAATATAAACTGCTGTGTCGCATGCAGTTTGGTTGCTTTAGAACAAACATTTTCGTTTGAGTTAGCCGAATCTTCACAACTAAAGTTTTTCCTGTTTGCACAGAATGAGTGTCGAGGGTCTCATTTAAATATCCAACGACGGCCAAATCAAACAGATACAGTGTAATACCCTCATGCAACCTGTTTTCTGTCCCACACAGACCGGAGCACACAGACCGGAGCAAAATGTTAATACTTCATCCCTCTGCTGGTCCTCTAATGAAGATTTGTGGTCCCCTTTGGTCTTGTAGGACAGACTTTACCAACACAGAGAGGAAGTTCACCAAACTCTTTTGACAGCCCATGGAGACGGAGATGAAGAATTCACTGCTCTGTTACACAACAAACCAGCAAAGATCTGAACGCACAAGCCGAGGGAATTTCAGCCGTGACATTGTGAACTTCTGAGAGCATGAAATCAGCCAGTCATCCAACATATGGAGACATTAGAGCCACAGAGCCGAGCTATAGGACGATAAGATCTTTAATGACAAGGAGGGAAAAAAATTATGCCTCTTTTGGCTGTAAACTAAGCAGGGAAAGTGAAATATTGTGTGAGAGAAAACGTTCAGAAACATGGAAGGTCCATAGTTACAAATTTTAGCGAGAGGGAAATTTATGTGCACACACAGAAGATATAAATCATTCAGTTTGAGTTCAGACCGTTTCCAAGAGCTGATACAAAACGGCCCACAATGCTATGCGCTCCAGATTCCTGGGTGAACGATATTTAGTCACAGTTTTCAGACTCTGGCTAAAAAGGCAAAAGGTTTCCAATATTGTCAGATTTGGTCCTTCACCACTGAAATACAAGAGAACAGAAGTGGACAGTCTTGCCAAGATGGCGGCCAACTGACTGACTTTCTTAAACGGTCTTTGAGGGACATTTATGAAAACCACAAGAAAATCAACGTCTTGTTATTCAGTTTGTGGTTGCAAAATACATCATCTTTAAACAGTAATAAAACTTAAGATTTCCTCAACCAAACAGAAAGAAGCCCGAGTGGATAATGTTGCCAAATGGTTGTCAAAGGCCAATAAAGAGTCGTAAGGGACATTCACTGAGTTTCCTGTCATTTGTTAAACGGCAGAATGATGTTAAACTTATCTCACATCGATATAAAGTGGAGTTATTTAATTTAGGACTTTTTTCCGGTTTCTGGGAAAGCTGCTTATGAAACAAGACTCCTAGTATGGATACATTGATCTCACATTATCTGACAGACTGCAAGTTAGGCCAAGAAATTTTAAACAATTTCTGAATGAGTCCCTTCTGTAAAAACAACAAAAACAGATCAGACTTAATACAGAACATTAAAAAACAATCAACAGCTACACAAAGAAAAGCTTAAAGGAAAAGTTCACCCAAAAATGAATATGTCTACATTCAAACAGGGCGTTTAAAATCTCAGGCACTGGAAAGAGCCAGTATATTATTTAATACAACTTATATTCTGTTCGGCTGAAGAAAATAAGTCACAAACATCTACGTTGGCATGAGGGTGAGTAAATTATGGGAGAATTTTTATTTTCAAGGTGAACTAGTCCTTTAATTGAAGAAAAAGCTTGATGCAAAATTTTGCCTTTTAATTTTAAACTTTTTTAAAACTTTGTTTTAGATGTTGTTTTAGACCTCCCAAACTTACCATAATGACAATCTTGGCAGAACTGTGGGCGTACCAAAGGCTGTGATAGGCCAGAAGGCTCAACAGGCCATAAAAAACCAGCGTTGCCAGGTTACGAATGTCCAGTAGGGTTTCCACTAGGGGGATAGTGCCCATGGTCCAATCACAGCACAGTTCAGAGGGGTTAAGCAGCAACCAGGCGTTTACCGGTAAGAGGTAGTTAAAGGTCAGCTGTCTGGCCGGGGTGGAACTGACAGCAGCTGGATTATCAAACCTGATGACAGATGAAAAAGAAATTAATGAGTTTTCCCTCCATTAAGACATTTCTTAAAAGCAATGCAATTTGGACGAGTTTCATCAATAAGAGGAAAACAGATAAGAATGAACTGATTTTATGGTTTTCGAATCACACGGCTAAAAACATTTCAGTGGCTAAACTAATGACAATTGTTTGGTGATGTTTTGCGTCACTCGGCCAAAAACGATGATAAGCAAAACAACAATCTGAAGAATCTTCATAAAACTTTAAGCATTATCATAAACGTTGCTGTTAATGAGTATAACAATGATGACAATGATGACAAGACGTATATATTTGGACAAGCACAATTCTTCAAGATCCTGCTCAGAACATACTGAAAAACACAACTCCAGATGTCTCTATAACTACAGGAACGTTATGTCGATATGGGTTGAATTTTATTACAACCATTTCAGCATCTTTTATTGTTTGCATTAAAACTGTCTTTACCATGCCTTCAACGTTTGTTTATGCTGTTATGATTTAAACCTTTTAACGTAAAGACTTCAAAGTTTTACCCTCACGCAGCTGAAAAATAACTGTTTCCTAGCTAGTTCGAATTTTGCAAAAAATTTCCAACATTTCTGTCGATTTAGCCCGTGACCATCATTCTGCAATCCATTACGTCCCATATGCAAGTAAAACCTCAGAGACGGTTCCAAGCCACACTGGAAAACAGCCAGATTTAATGCTAGGCATCAGACGGCTAAAAAAAGTCACCAAAACAACCAAGCTGCCAGGTTGGCAACACTGACTGTGGCAAAAGGCCATCGAAACATTGTGGTTTTGATGTTTCTTCGTGTTGATGCATTCTTAACAATATTAAACAGCAACACTGGCCAGTTGATAATGATTACGAACATGTTTTGTTCCTAAAGGCCTGGAAAGACTGCCACCTGAACATACATCTGAACTCATCACCTGATTGGTCTCCAGCCTCACCGTGCCTCGGTCATCCTCAGAGTGTGAGGTAGACCACGCCTTTCTGTCACTGCCTGAGGTTGCGAAATGGTTTTACCACCTTAAGGTCCTCAATCTTTATCAAAATATTAGAAAGCTGCATTAAGAATCATTGTTTTTGACTTTGGCGCACAGCCATAAGACCTCCGTAAGACCCTTAATTTATCAATTATAACTATTTTAGCTAGACAACCCACATCCATACGCTTCACTTTTAATGCGTTTCATTATCAGCCTTATTTACATTTCTGTTTCTAGTAAGCAATTAAAGGGAAACATCCGAGACGAAGTTACAACAAACGAAATGGCCTTTTTTAAGCGCATTATAAATGTATTTTACTTTGACAACCATTAAGAGGAAATTAGAACATCCTGATTCAGTTAAAACTGAGGGAAACATTAACTGCTTACAGATCTTAGTTACATTTACTCATTTGGCAGACGCGTTCACCCAAAACAACTTCCAGCTTACACGAGGTACTTTAGGGCATTTCATAAAACCGTGAGTCTCCTGGGAATCGAACCAACAATCTCTGTGTTGCTGGCGCAAGGCTCCACCAGTTGAAATACCTTCAAAAAGTGCAAAAAACTACTTGTACCTTTACTATAAACACTTAACACTCGATCTTGTAAGCCTAAAACCACATTTTCCAAAAGCAAAACATTTCTGCTGTTTGAAATGGACACAAACTTCAGTTTATCATTTGGCTTCCTCGGAGGGGTGTGTTTTGAGAAGTTTGAGGTGTGGGAGAGCCAAACGCAAGAATTTAAAACCCAATAAACCTTTTTGCACGTCATAAATTTTATCTCTTGGAAGAACAATGTTTGACAGTGTTCCAAACATTATCTCAATATTCCATAAACACAGGGACAATACATACTCAGAAACCAAGATGATCCAACATACAGTATTATGTCTCTGGAGGGCTAATTCAGACGGCTGGAGACAGCGGGTGGATTACGTCTGGGGAATTAACTACCTCTTCCGTGACAAATCCAACAGGATTTTTCTTTGTGATCCCAATCAACTTCCCAGGTAAAGATCAAAGAATGTCGAAGCATTTGGCTTTGAGACTCAAAGAGTTCTTGTTCTGTGTAAGAGTGGGTGGAGCCGATCGGAAGGCAAGACGCCCCTTCAAAGAGCTTCTGATCGGGGTGGATCCGCATATTTATCAAGTGATCGGATTAGATGTTTATATAAGCAGTTTGACAGTCAACGTTTCACATGCTTAACTTATTGGATTAAAAACAGCTATCCCATAATACGATACCACAGGCATTATTGCATTTGTCTGTCATATTGTCCCCTTGGCAAAAATACTGTTTTGGCTCTCACATAGAAACAAACCATTTTCATTTTTAAACCAAGCGTGCACCAATAAATTTGTTTATTACAATAAAGCAATAAGCCATTTGAACAATGTAACGTTTGTGCTTGTGTGCCTAGCGTAAAATGATTTAAATACGGTCTGTGGAGGTGGGTGTCTCCTGTATTTAAAAATCTGATGGAAGTTATTACTTTAACCTCTCTGTCGCCATCTCTGCTTGAAACACAAAATTGCAGGTTACTTTACGTACTTTTAATTACACTTTTGAAGTCAAATAAAGCCACACTGACATTTCCTGGAAATAATTATATTAAAATAAATACAGGTTGATTTTACAACCGCTTGAACTCTCTTTACATGATCAGAATTTAGATACAGAACTTTAAGCGTTCAGTTAAACATTAAGATGATATAACTAACCCACATCGGTCTGGTTTAGTTCTCACCTGGTAAAGACGGGCAGCTGGGACTGTATGACCTGCACTCGGATGATGACCAGCAAAAGTGTGCTGATGATCAGAACAATGAGCTTTAACAGCGTCTGAAGAACTGCGTATGGAAAACCATCCTTCCCTCTCACCACCTGAAGAACCGTGTCCATCAACACGGGCAGCGTGAACTACAGTGAAGAAAGAGAGAAGAAATCGCTGACATGACTAAATAAAATTAAATATATCACGGAGAAACTGCGTTTTCTGGCTTAAAAATAAACAAAAATCAGTTATTGAGCAAGCACAGATGAGGGTTCACAGCTCTCTCCTTATCTCACCCCGACTCACAGCGTTAAGTTTATAATAATGATTTATAATTTCAGCTGTCAGGTCCAATTTTCCAAGAAAACATCAATTTGGCTTCAACACTTCAACAGCATGTAAAGTAACCTGCAGTTTTATGTTTCAAACAGAGAGGGCGCTAGAGGCAAAAGTTACAGATTGCAGCTTTAAGAATAATTAACTAATAAAAATGCATTCCATCATTAATAAAACATTTAAGTTTAATAAAATGTAAAAACATACACAACCGTTTAATTATTTTGGTAATTATTACGCAACAAACCGTTACATAATTGTTATATAACGTTTTAAAATTTGTTTTTTGGCCATTTAAATTTGTATTGATAACAAAAGTGGGTAGAAGACAGAAAATGGGGGACAGACGCAGGATTCGAACCCCGGCTCAATGTGTCTGGAACTCATGTGCCAACCACTGGGCCGAGAAAGTTCTCACAGATAAGAGCCTCGCTGGAGAACGCTGCACACGGCACATTAGCGAACGGATACATTAGCTCAGCATAACATGAATACATTACAAACACTGTACATATAACAGGCTGATTAGCACAATTACTGAAGCCACACGTTTCAGAGGAACATTAAACTCTGTCGGCTGTTCCAGCATATGGATGGAGTTACAGACATAGTTTTAAGGGTGAACCGAACGGCGTTCGGTCCAAGGCAAAGAGCCACAGACCTCAGAAATTCAGTTTCTTTCAGCAGCTTGCTTACATAAAAGGATTATGTCAGAGTCTGTTATGTAAAATTTAATTGCATAATGCAAAGGGGAAGATAGGCTGTCAAAAAGCCCGTCTCACATTCAAACAAGGTCTTGGTATCGCTTAAACAGGCCCGTTCTGTGACACGAGGAAGCGTCACGAAGTGGCTTTTGCTTAATATTCCACCGTAGATGCTAATACGTTGCTTTTCAAGGATAATAACTTTATAAACAGCATGAAACCCTTAAACAAAACCTTTCAATGGATCACTGCGTTCTCACCGACCGTAACATGCGACGTGTAAGACATCTAACTAATGTCAGCGCATCAAAACATTTTGATTTTCGAATCCCTGCAGTTTTAAACAGAATAGCGTGTTTTCACATCTGGTAGAACTTGTGGTTCAGAAAACTATGAGCTTTCATTGTTTGGTTTCACATCAGTGCTGTTAGAAATGAGAGATGTCACCCTAAAGATATTTACTTAACTGTCACTTGGAAAATAGTTACGTCTTATTTCCTAGTGGGTTTTTTGTTTCCCTGTGCGTTACTGAACGCTGCATCAGATAAAAAACCTGTTGGTTATCGCTCCGGTGTTAATGCATTAGTGTTGATTTTCACACTTTGCCTCTAGGAACAAATAAATACAGACACTCCCTGTGGGGGTTTTAAATGTATGTTCACACCAGAAAATTCAGCTACTGACATGCAAACAATTTAGAAACGCACAGATTAGACGCTTTTTGTGCATATTTGACTTTTGTGCCAACAAACGTGAAGAAATGATTTGCTGATGTTCTGAAAAGGAAAATATAAAAAACAAAAAAAAAAAACTATTTTTTTCTCTGCCATCTGCTGTCCACTGCCTCACGCTCCTCTCCTGCAATTTCATTGGCTGTTGCCGGATTTTAAACCGGTCAGAATTTGTCATACCGTCTGCGATTTGTTACGATCTGGGGCTTTTTGTCACCGGCTTAAAACATGAAAGGCCAACAAGATTCAGTCTGTGGTAAACGTTCGTCCAAAACAGATAGTTCGTCCAAAAATTCTGTCATCATTTACTAATCCTCATATTCCAAACCCGTGTAACTTGAAACACATGTTAGATGTCAAGCAGAAAGTTTCTGATTGGCAGCCGTGGTCCCCATTCACTTTCACTGTACGAAAAAATGGCTGCATCAAAATTCTACTCAACATTTCTTCTCATGTTCCACAGAAGAATGAAAATAATACAGTTCTGGAACAACATGAGGGTGAGTAATAAATAACAACAGAATTTCCATTTTTGGACGAACTATCACTTTAAAAACATAAGAGAGGGAGAGTCTTGCAGTTTGTCCTGGTCTCCTTCTCACAACAGGGCGACATTTAGGGCCTTATAAAACCAATATGTTTTGTAACGGGACAATACGACATAGGAAATAGTTTCCAACACGTCAAACTCAATTTATTTGTTATGCTCGAATCTTTTTAACCGTTTCCACAGCAAAGGTGTCTCCTGCTGTTTGGGGTAGAGTGCCGGTTTCTCAGCTCATTTCCCATCGGCTGTAAATTGTCGAGCTAGTGCCACCAACTGACAAAAATGTACAAATATATCTGCAGCTGTCCCATGAGGACCTGCTAAAGTTTTCCATCTGCATAGCAGTTTTCCTCCCGTTTCCACGCCAAACGAAAAGCGCTTTTAATATCAAAAGGAGCGCCATGTTTTACGACTTCCCCTTGAAAGCAATATAGTCGTCTTTTTGTACTTTCTAACAAATACGCCTTTGATCGCACGACCTTGTAACAGATCTTGACTTATTAAAAACGTCGACCGCGTGCATCAACAGATTTCAGACTTACGAGGTAATAAACAAATGCCATTCTTACCCCTTGAGCAACAAAGACCTCGTAAATACAACATATTCCGATGACCGTAATTCCTTGTTCCTTGCAGAGGGTGGCAACAGCGACTAGGACCACAGTGAAAAGAATGGGAGTCCACACTGCAAACAAACGTCTTGGTTAAGTTAGGCTGAGACTTCAGATACACACACAGCCACTGTAAACATCTGCAAAGCAACGTTAAAAACGTAGCAGCACTCGAACTAAACATTCAAAGATGCAGTAAGTCATTTTGGTTTCTGTTGCTAGCTCATACAACAGTGATATTAGATGCCTTATCGTCACAAGAGCGATTTTTTTAAGCTGCATCCGTAACTTTTGCCTCTCTAGCGCCATCTCTGTTTAAAACAAATTTGCAGGTTACTTTACATACTTTATTATGCATGTCAAAGACATTTTCTGGAAAATCAGATGTGACAGCTCGAATTCTAAATCATTATTATAAACTTTCCATTTCGATTGAGGTAAGATAAGAAATGTTTAAACAAAGATGTCATGTACTCAATAACTGTTTTTTCTTCATTTTAACCCCAAACAAGTTACGGATTGCAGCTTTAAGGTGTACGTGATATATAAGATTCACTTATTAACCAAAATGACATTTAATTTATGTACTTAGTAAAAAGAAAAACAGATAATGTCGAAAATTACCCCCTTTCTGGCAGCCATATTGGGATCACATGACCACAATGTGAGCAGAACTGGTCATGTGATCCCAATATGGCTGCCAGTAAGGGGGGTAATTTTCAACATTACCTGTTTTTTATTTTACCAAGTGCATAAATTAAACGTCATTTAGGTTAACAAATATGTAAAAAGCATCAGAAAAGCACACAGGCCGGTATTCCCTGGCTGACCCTGAGACTTCACAGGGTGACTGTGGAATGCTGTCCCACAAGTGTTTGCATGGTCCAGATCAACACAAGTGAAGCTGTATGCAAATGAAACGCAGGCCGGGAGAGGCTGCAGAGGTGGCCTGGCACAAAGCCACCCGAGACATTAATGATGCGTACAGGACAAAATGTGCGGAAGAAAATTAAGTTGCAGGCAATGATACAAGCAGGGCTCGAACTGACCCCAAACTTGATGCCCTAGCTTAGTTCGCCAAGCTCAGCCTAAAAAAGGTTTACACATCCTTCCAGTCCATTCAACTTATGAGCTTGTTTTACTAAATATTCTGCTGTTATAAAAACGGGACAGCTTGTCTGAGTAACTAAGGGGGGCAAAATTTAGCAAAGGGTCAATTTTTTAAACCCTTAATTTATGAAATTCAAAAGGAGTTGCTTTATTACCTTCACTACAACAAAATAACTTGATCCCAACAAATTCTTTCTGAATTATTTTTCCACACTTGATCACTTACAAAAAACAACTAAACAAAAATCAGTCATCGCAGCGAGACCACTGTAAGAATAAAGATTAAGAGGGGATTAAAAATCTGTTAATAATGACAAAAAAAATCACTGTGGGTGGTTGACAGCAGCAATATAATAATTGTGGTAAAAATGTGTCAAGTCAAAATCAACACATGCCAAATTGATGGACCTGTGAAAGCTGAGCTGTGTACTCAACACTTCTGGGTGGGGAGCACGGGAGCTTTGAATGGGAGGCGAGTCGCGGCTTGCGCGCCGTGTCCCGAGGATGAACTTGTTGCAGCGTGCAGATCCACCTGAACGAATTACGTTTCGAGTCGCGATGGCAACACTTACCAATGGAGTGATCGGTGCCCTTTGATTTGGTGTACGCCAGGAAAGCGGCCAATAGGAAGATGGAGGACAGCAGCTCAGCTCTGCCAACGACACCCGTCACCTTTGGGCGGAAAACACGAACGAACAGTTTAACACGTTTAACTGTCTCAGCGCAACAGGTGTAATTCAATTAACCAAATTTTGATTGATTTCTTCTTATAAGCGTGTTGTTACGGTAGTTTGTACATTATGCCACAATCAGAGTTTGAATTGGGACGTTTATGACCTGCGTTTAGGACTGCGGTCACGTGACGGGTGCAGGAGGAACCTGTTTTAAGCAATCAATCACCACCCCCCTGTGAGGCAGAAACTTTTTTCTTATTCCACCTGTGAGAACTTTTGCTAAGACACTGTACGCAGTTATCAGCCATATTTTATTTGATTGTTATATACTGTTACACTCAAAACAACAAACAAAACAACAAAAATTGTTACTGCATAACTTATGTAATTCACTTTGTGTAATTTCATTGTTTTAATTATTTGGTTATTAAACTATTTTTTGGAAAATCAGAAATAATAAATAACAAGCATGTGTTAAAATCTTCAGAGTGGCAGCCTATAAAAACATGATATATAACAATATACAAATCAAGGCATCTAATGCCTTGTGTATTTAATCCATAGACACCAATAAAAACCAGTAACTAGTCTTCTAACCAGTAACCACTAATGCCAGTGTGCTAAAAGGCAGGAAGATCAGACAGTGTAATAGGTTGTAGGTCACTCGCATGGGTATTAGATCAGCTGCCAGCTCCTTAACTGACCAACTACAAATAGCTACTAGTTGTCCATTGGCAATATACTCAGTTAATCAGATTGTGTACCACTATGTTTGAGCAACATTTAATCTTTTGACTTCCTGAACTTCAAACAAGCGAATTCTTGCCCAAAAGGAAAGGACAACATCAGAAATACCAAACAAATATTGACAGAAGCGCAGAGCTGTTTCAAACCATGTTTCCATGGTAACGCTCTGTTGTCTACAAGCACACGGGGATGTGAAAATCTGTGCGGTACTGCCACCATGAGGCAACGTCTGCAAACATTATTCACACGTTCACGGCAATCGCAGCAGCTGAATTTATGACAACATCCTTTTCTCAGGCATCAACAGGAAAAGAACTTATTAAAAGGTTAATTGTCGCCCAGGGAAGTTGTATGTGGTTTTGAGTCAAAAGACGAGTGTGTGTGTTTCTTTAAGCAGCGATTTTGTGTGATCGTTTCAAAAACCTGGCTGAAAACTAATTTTAGCCTACGGGTTAAAAATCTGGGCGGGTAACCAAAGGGTTGCGGGTTCGAAACTCACAGGGGGCCGATCTCTGAATCTCAGTTATACCCTTAAGCAGGACAGGCTGATCCCTGTAACATATTTTATAATCATTTCTTAGCAACAGCTTTGTCCAATTTTGTTAGCGACGCGGCAATAAATAAAACAATTATATTTAATTCACCAAAAGATTTGTTTGTAAACAGACACGGAAAATATCGTTGCCTCCGGCTTCGAAACAAACGGTAAATTATAAACAAGTCAACTACTATAGTTAACACGCCGGATACATAATAAATCTTAACAGATACGTTACGCAGACGTAATAAAGCGTTTCAGGCAGTACTCACAGCCTCCGTGTGGATGGGGTGAACAGCAAACAGAAGAGCTGCTACGAGGCTGGTGCTACGGTCCAGCAGCAGACGACAGAAGTGAAGAAAAAAGACGCAAACCACGGCATGAAGAAGAACATTCAGGAGGTGGTACGACGAGGAGCTCAACTCACTGAACAGATAATTTAGACGGAAGGTGAGAACAGTGAGCGGCCGGTAAGACTTATGGCTCCTCTCCTGAAAAACAAAACAAGGGAATGTGGGATACAAGCCACCAAAACAGAAAACACTCAAAGTGCACTTTAACATTTCCAAAACAGTTTTCTATTAAATATTGCGTAAGCTTAAACTTTTATTAAAAGGTGGCGATAACCTTTTCAATCTAGGGAACATTTTATTGGACAACAATTTGGACACGCCCCTAAGTGCAAGATGAGTCATCAATATTATAGGTCTGTTTACCTTAATGAGTAAGTTTATAAAGTTTAAATGTGCATAAATGCTACAAATTTATTTTGTATGCTTTTAGGAACAAACTAACATATGGATGACCTCAAAGTCATGAACCAAAATTCTCTAAAAGAACATTTTTAGTAATTTACTTTGAACTTAACAGAAGACAAAACAAGGATAAAACGTTTTGACGGAGGTAACGGCAGTACCTCTGACATGGGCGTGCCCCAGAAGTCATTGAGAAAGAGGTTCTTCAGAGCTGTTGTGGGACGAAGGTCTTTGTTATCCAAGATAGCGGAGACATCATCGAACACGAATCCACAGAGCAGACTGTTCCAGTAGCATCCCACCACCAGTCCAGTGAGAAGACAAATCTCCTTCCACGACACTACAGCCATCGCTGACCTGAGACCTCATTGAGCACTACAAGAGCAGAAGAACAAGCTGAGAATCTATCCACACATCTGCTTCAAAACACATCATATACTGGACTGACCCAGAATATCATCCTTACTGGACGTTCCTTCAAACGGGCTGTGGACTTAAAAATCATACTTTTATAAAGCTGATTTAACAAATGTGTTCTTGTTAACAGCTTTTTTACATAACAAATGTCGTATTCATCAAATTTTGTTTGAAAATCTATGGCAGAAATGACACTATAACTCAATTTATACTTTCACACACTGTTTGCAAACATCACATTTTATATTTAAAACATGTTAACTTCTGATAAAAATCAACAAAATTGTCTGTCAAAAGAAACAAAGTCACAATTTGTGAAAATATATTAATTTTCATATAACTATATTAAAATGTTTTATGACATTTTGGTTTAGATTATCATAGTTTTAAAGTTAACATAATAATATAATACATCATAATACAACGCAATAATACATTTGATATAAATATGAAATTATTGATATAATAATATGAAATATGATATCTCGATCATTTTAATAAGACAATCTCTGGGGTTGTAAGTTAACGTACAGCGCCTGGAAAGTAAAACCTGCTGCTTCTTCCATCATTTATGTAACATTAACATCATCATAAGTCACATAACAGTCATAAGTCATAATCCTGAACAAATGAATGAATGATTTGAGTGATCGGACCGAATGATCGTAATAATAAACACAAAAAACACAGACGCATGTGGACAAAGCAGAAAGGCGTAGACCAAACCCATCTTATTCATTAAAAGAGCATCTGATATCATTGAAATCAATTAAATAATGCAAGATTGACAGTTAATAGTGTCTGTTTCTGCAACATCTGTATTTAAAGCACACAGCGATGACAGAACATATGTGAGGTTTATAAATATAAGTGCTAATCTGATAACAGATCAAAGCTATTCTGTTAGCATGAACACGATTAAACGATCAGACTCCATTTATTATCCCAGTTTAAAAGGATATTGTCAAATCGTCGCTTACCTTGTCATATCTGATTAAAACTAAATAAAAAATGAGAATGGATGTTTATTTTGTCTGAACTAGCAAGTTCGGTCTGCAAAAGCGTTGGGTTAACGGAGACCAAAACTACTTCCGGGTCACGTTATTCGCCAGAATAAAAGTCACGCTCTTCAATAATTACATTTCAACAATGATGTGTCATTAAAAACAGATTGACATATTTTTTAAAATGTTTATTCGGATTAAAATACAGCGTCGGGGTCGTTTTGTAAAACTCACAGCAGCGACATTTTACGACGTTCCGCTTTACGACTGTTTTCGTGGTTGCCTGGCAGCGGAGCAAGAGGATCGCAAGATGGCTATGTTGGTTTATCAATAAGGTCTGAATGCGATGTGTGTTTCCTTTTAATAATGTGCGAGAAAACTACATCAGTGGCATCTTACTAAGGTATGCATTTTAATTCCCAGTTTTATAATAACTTAACTAACAAAGAACTGAACACATGACTCATTGAATGCACGAATAATCCTGGATTTTTGTGTGGCTTACTGATCGCTTCCTAAAATCTTGTAAAGGGAATCTTATATTTTGATTTATGATCATATTAATGTTTTGCATCGTTATTGGAGGTTTTTCCAGTGGCTTTAGGCATCAGGGTCTTTGTGTCAATGGACTAAATAAGCGTTAAACGCATTTAAATGATATTTTTGCTCTCTGTAATGAAGGCTGAATAAGTTGAAGGCTAACAGGATCAGTTGTGGTTCAGTTCACAGATATTGGACACAGGGACAGAAGGATGCCGGCAGCCACAGACTGGAAGCTCCTCATGGAGGTGGACCCAGAAGATTTGGGAATGGAAGATGAAGGAATATGTGACATGATTTTAAAGGTACGTTTTTAAAAGCCAAACAGTTGTGCACTTTATTGCATGAAGTCAACTGACTTTTAATAAGCCAAAGATGTTTTGGTCCTTTGCAATTTAGGATTCATATACAATTTGAACACCTCCTTGCTCCAACGAACAAAAAAGATTGTTGCCTAATTTTTTTAGACTGTCATGCTTGTCTTATTTCTGTAGGTCAAATCACGGGAGCTAAAAGCGAACGAACCGGAGAAAATAATTCAGATCTTTCGAATCTCACAAACACTCTTGAGGGTAAATTCTAAAATTTTCACTTCTAAACTTCAAAGCATTAATTTCTGGGTAATGCATCAATAAATAGTTAAAAAACATTTAATTTGAATACTTTTAATTTCTTTGACCCTCAGATGAAACTGGATGAAATTAAATGTGCTTACGAGGTTGTGGACAGCGCCGGTGCTGACCAGGCAAGAATTGGTATGTCCTGTCATCTTTAGTTTTGGTCCTGAAAACAGCTGTTTTATTTTTCATTTAAATACTTCTTGTATTGAAATTTCTTAGACTTAAGGCTGATACGCATACAAACAAAATAAAACAGATACAGTGTTATATGTTGTCATAAAATGTTGTAAATACAAATATGAGACTCGCCAGTTATGATTTATGTTCTACTTTTTTAACCGTGTCCATTGGCTGTATAATAAAGACCAATCAGAATTCAGTATGCAAATATTCCAATGACATCACCAATGGCTGTTAAATTTCGAATGTCACACAATCTATCAATGTAAGTCAATGAGAGATTTTAAAACATTATTCTTAAATATTTCTACAAAATATAACATTAAAATAACCAAACAGCAGCTAAAACTTGAAAAGACCACATTTGTCTGTGAAACGGATAGAGGCTTTGAAAGCGCTACAATCGTTTCAGACAAACGTACTGACATGTTGATTTTTAAATGATTTTGACATTTATCATTTATATATTTATCTGTGTGTCTGTTTTAATTGCAGAAAATGAATTGAAAGCCAAAGTCCGGAAGCTAGAAAGTGAACTTGAGGTAAATTATGATGTTATAAAGAATAAGAGATGGATTTGTCTGTTGTTTGTGTCTGTGTACAAGGACGTGTTAAGAAGATTATCACTAATTCCGTGTGTTGCTGTCTGATACAAACATGTCCATCTTAAACATTACATTTAAAAGTGAAGCATTTCAAAATCACACCTTTAAATGTAGCATTTAATGAAAGAAATAAGGTGTTCTGAAGTCGGACAGCTCAACAGCTTAGAAACATTCACAGATGGAGAGTTTAGGACATGTATTTAAATCCACCTCACTTCCTGTCCAGATGGCACAGCGTGTGATGGGAGGGGGGGACACCCGTTTCCTACGGGACGAGATTCATCAACTGGAAAGTCACCTGGAGCGCCGGGAGAGAGAGGTGACCCAGCTGGAGAAGGAAATGGGAAAGGAGAGAAAAGCCAACGAGGAGGTAATTGATATAAAATAGAAACTCTGAAGTCAATATTTCAATTACGTCAAAAGAATGTTGATCATTAACCTCAAATTAATGATCTAATTAATTAGGTTGTATATAACAGTTCTATTCATTTTTTTGACGTTTGCAAGTTTGGCAGCCCTCTAATCAAAATACAGTATAATGTGCCTACTTATATTTACTTATACTAACGCACATACAGATATTTAAGCTAACTCCAGCTGCACAACCGAGAGTACTTTAATTGTACTGATGTTATGCATCTTTCAGCTGGTTCTCCGTGTCGAAGAGGCGGAGGAGAAAAACAGGAAGCTCAAGAGAGAGGTAAGACCACCCCTTAGTGGTCCTGCAAACTAAGCTGATGTTTCCCTCCTGTTTTTGCTTTTGTTATATCTCAAAAATGTCGGGTGTCTGTCTAACTGTGTCCCCCGCCTGACCTCTTTGATTTATTTGCGTGCATGCTTTTATACTTTTCTTCCTGTCATCTTCTGTCAATGGCCACTCAAGATAAAGCAGCTTAAGAGTAAGGTAAGACCCCAGATTAGGCAGATTTAGAGTAACCAGTTTATTGGAAACATGTTTACACTTGTTTACACCAGACAGAATTGCATCTCAGCCACTTGATTGTGGGTTAGGTTGTAGTGTTTATAACTAGCTGTGTCGTCTAGCTGTAACTAGCTAGACGTTGGTGGAATGTCTCAATTTAGATAAGTAAACGTCTGTTTGTGTGTGTGAGAGACAATAATATAATGTAATAAGGTAAACAATCCTAAAGCTTATTCATATTCCTAAAAAAATGATTCCAGACTCTTGAAATGTTTGCCAACCAATCAGAATCAAGAATGCTGTGATGTAATATGACGTCCTGTATTTACAGTATGTGATCTCTGGCATTCACTCACTTGTCCGCAGAATGAACAGCTGCAACAGGATGTTGAGTTCTACAGAAAGGAAGCGGATCAACGAGAGCCTCTTCAGACCAGAGAGGAGAGCAACGAGATCCAGAAGAGACTCACCAAAGCCAACCAGCAGCTCTACCAGTGCATGGAGGACCTGCAGGTAAAACATCTTCTGAAGGCCACCATCAGATTGAAGTATGTGAAACAGGCGTAGATGAAGTCACACACGACTGGCTTTGAAAGTTCTTGACTTGAAACTTCTGCAGTGTTGCTTGTCGTAAGAGCTGCAAATAAAA
>JAZGTK010001962.1:0-34852 GCA_036877625.1 Ambastaia sidthimunki | reverse complement strand
ATTCATACAGGTTTAGAATGGCATATGGGTGAGTTCATAATAACAAGGTTTTAATTTTTGGGTGAACTACTTCTTTAAAGACTAAACCAATGTATTGTTCTGAATGCATGTCTGAGAGTCAGTAAGATACTTACTCTTTAAATCTGACGTTGGTGCATTGTGGGAAAATAAAGTGAGAGAGAGAGAGAGAGAGAGAGAGAGAGAGAAAGAGAGAGATGTTGAATGATGACTCATATAACAACAGGGAAACAAGACTGATTTCACAACAGTATCAAAAACACAGCAAAAATGTGCTGGACTTCAGCAACAGAACTGCATGAGGAATGTGAAAATCTGCTCTCTGTTCCCCAAGAGTATCAATTAAATTCATCCCAAACTGAAGCCTGAATTACTCTAGAATGGTCCTGGTTTCAGCAGCTCAGTTCTGGTGGTTTCATTGCTCTGATTCAATATCTCACTCCAGCTGTGTGACTTTACATCTGCAGGTGTGCCATGTGTCACAGATCAGCTGGAGCCAAATGTAAAACTCATTCCTGCACCGCACTCATATTGACCTCACACGGCCTTAATTAATCTTCTGTCATGCTGAATAAACAGAAGATGGGGCTTATCTGAAAGGTTTACCAGGATGAAATGCACAGAAAGAATGTGTGAGGTATAAACGTTCTTCTGAAATGCCAGCACAGGGAAACCACACGTTTAACGCAACAGGATTTGCGTTCAGGTTTCCAACCACTTTACATTGTTTGTCCTGGTTGCTAAGTGGAGAAATCTGCAGTGCATGCATCTTACTTACCGATTAACCTTGTTCCCACACAGTAACCTTTCTATTATGGACTGAATGGAAAATTGGTTTAAATTTACAACACTGGATTGGTTGACAGCTAGTTCCTTGATTTTAAAGGCAAGAAAAGTACATTTTAAAATGTTCAGGCTTAATTATGTGTCGTGATGTACGGTATCCTCAAAGGGTTTTTTTTGTCAGACATTAGTGAAACAAATCCAAAGTTAATTTAAAAAATACATGTGTGGTTACTGAGATCTACTAAAAATCACCTTGACAACAGCTGGTTAAAAGTAATTGCAAATACTGCTCAGAAAAGTAAAATGTGAGAAATTCAGCCTCACATGATTATGGAAATCTACTTTGGCTTTCTGTTATGTAATGTAACAAGATTCATATATTTAAAGTGTGGTTTAAGTGTCTAAATTATTTTGGGGACACTGTATTTAAGAGTGAAACCAAATATTCAGCTATATAAGCTATATTGGGTGGGTTTTATCCAGGACGTGGTATCTTTGGTTAAAATCATTCTGACAAACCCAGATGGCCTTTGTCAGCAGAAAATTCATTTAGGAAGTGAAGAAGGTTATTACATTTCATGCATATTAAACAAACCAGTTAAGAGTTTCTGTTGCACTGGGATCTGGAGAAGCTCTGAACTTATGAAGGAGACACTCACTGTCTGTAGGTGATGATGACGATGAGGATGGCAGGAATACAGCACATGATGATAATGACGGCTAGTGCCAGCAGAGCTCCTTCAGTGTATCCCACAGACTGAACGGCCTTGTTCACACTCTGCACCACATCTGGTGTACGGATCTCCAGGATGCGTCCTCCACGACCCAAGTAGGGCTGGAACTCCTTATTGATGTCTAATAACTTACCATCCAAAAACCTGTGAAACCCACACACACATAATTATCCATCACTGTGTTCTAACCCAGCACATAACCAAACAGAATACAGACAGTGTTGTGACACTGAAGCATTTTGGTGGACAGATTTAAGTTTTTTGTCATGCTGGACACACTAATAGAGTGTAATCTCACTGGTACTCCATGTTTAAATCATATATTAAATGTGGTTTTGATTGGTTGCATTTTTTGGCGCTTCTTGTCGTATTTTGCCTCAAAGTTATAATTGTGCAAATGGTTGGTGGTCCTATCTTGGCAAGCACCCACATACCTGCTTTTAGCAAATCAGTTTGCTCTACTGGGCGAACATTAGGTAATAATATTTATGAGGCAAACTTTGATAATAAAGTTTTATAATGTGTCCCTCCACTTTTCAGATCGTTCCTCCGCCTCTGCGTCTAATGGCATGTGCTATAACAGCCTGGTGCTATACTTTTCTTGGCAGCTATACTATAAAAACAGAATTTCTATCTACCATCTGTAGTGCTCAAAGCTATAAAATAGAGAAAGATGGTTTTCAGTGTTGTTTGCGTTAGAACAGACTAAATTTGAACTTTTCAAAACAAACAAGCTCCATCTGCTTAAACATATACATTTTTACTGTGAATAATAAAGTAGCTTATGATTAGGGCAGTATACTCATTGATTAAACACACACACACACAAATATTGAGAAATCTTAAAGTGTAGAAGTGTAGATGAAAAGTTGACTACTGGACACTGTCTGACGTAATAACCTTTAAACAGCAGTCCCATATTTAACATGTCAGATGCGGTTAGGAGCTTAGAGTTGAGGAAAAGGTCATAGGTTCAGAAGGGGCAAATGGAAGCAGAAGAGGCTCACTTGAACAGCTCCTGTCTTGAGATGGCTCTGTTTGTCAGAGGATCGATGGCATAAACCATTAGGTCAGATTTGGAGTAGTCTTCTTGTTCATAACCCTCACCAAAATGCCGCGGCCCGATAGACTCCACAACTACTTTAGCTCCCGGGATCTGATCCTGCACATAGCGCTCTAAAATCCTGCCATGAGACACAACAAAACAGAATTTATGGTATTTTTGGTCATTGTTGTCAACCCCTAGTCCTCATTCACTTTCATTATATGAAAAATAAATATATTTTTTTAAATTCACCTTTGTGTTTCACAGAAGAAAGATAGTTGCAGGATTTTGAAATGACATAATGAGTAAATAATGACAGAATTTGTCATTTTTGGGTGAACTTTTTTTAAAGAGTTTCTGTAAGTTTATATTTCGGAGTTCAGAGCCATTAATCCTAAACTTGGCTGCTACAATATGCTGATATTGACAATAACCATGATATTAATAACAGTGATTACTGATTATTGTGTTCATACTACACATATGATAATATCAAAAATAAATCACTGTACATAGATTGTCATACATTATTGTAATACATTGTCACAGCCTTATTGTAAACATACATCGGATGTAATAAAATAAAATAGACAACTTTCACGAGACCTCAAACATGCACAACAGTCCCTAATTGCTGTAATCACTGCCAGGAAAACTAAACGGAAAAAAGACATGAGAGCAACAATTACTTCCTAAATATATCACAAACAGCAGCAAAGCCCTATATTAGCCATGTCTGTTAGAGGACATGAAAGCGGCTTGTTTTGAATGCAGGTACACAGAGGACAAACACAAAGGCTGAAATGAGGTGTGCATGACAGCATCAGTTCAGTGCTAGTGTCCTTGTCTCCCGCTGGGCGTCTTTATTACCTCCCCACTCTCATCTCAAAGCAGGCGTCCCTCCTCAGCCAATTACCTGCAGCGGCTCAGATATTCCCCAGCCGCAGCTGAGGTGAAATAAGAACGCCAAAGGAAAAGAACAGAGATGGAGTGATGACTCCACTCACAGAAGGAGAGGAACGGGGAACAAGTTTGCTGAGTGGATGAGGAGTTTGGAGTTTTATCACCTAAGACAGAAATTGTGAGTGTGTGCACACTGGGAATATTAAGACATGTGGGTTGATATCTCAATGGGGGCATTCGTAGGCTCTGCCATTTCTCCGCACTTCCCTGTCTATGAATCCCAGGTTACCCAGCATGCCTTGCTCTCTCGTGGGTGTATGGTGTGCCCGCTTTAGCCTCTTCCACAAAACTTTGGAGCTCTTAAAGGGATAGTTTACCAAAAATAACTTGTGCCTCCAATTACTTACCTTTCTTTAAAGAATGTTTAAACTGTACTTATCCAACACAATGTAAATGAAAAGGAGTGGATGCTGTCAAGCACCAGAAATTACAAAGTAGGCTAAAAACACGACTTATGCATTATATTCAAAAACTTTTAAGATCTGCTGTAGCTCTGAAATCAAACCGGCACATGATTGTTAGGACACATGATTGGTTAGAACACATGAAAGCATTTTTATACAGCATTTTTAATATACACAAGTGCAACAGAGATTTGAGAGATGGGACAGATAGAAACACACGTTGTGTTTGTAGGTGATATTTGGAGCTGGACAGAGTCTCTGTTCACCTGCATTACATGAAAAACACGAATAACTGTTAAAACTTCATGTGTGTTCCACTGAAGACAGAAAGTCATGCAGGGCTAGAATAACATGAGAGTGAATATATGACAGAATATTATTTTTGGCTGAACTATTTCTGTGAGCATTTTAATGGGCAGGAAGAAAATAATAAGTGCTAGTGCAGGGCTGACAGGGGATTGAGAGGTTTCTACAGATGCTTTACAGTGTGGGTCCTGATTCTAAATGAGAGAGATTGACAGAATCTCACAGACTTATTTCTAATTTAAACATCTGGATAGTGTTAAGTGCTCATGCGTCACTCCACTGTAAGTTGGATGTAAGTGAATGACTTCTGCTCTGCATCTGTATTCAGGGTGAAATGGTGTTTGCATATGTTACCCAATCAGCTGATCCTTGTTCTGTTCAACTACAGTGGGCGGCACATTGGATACGACCACCTGCATGTCCAGCTGGTTAACCACAGACACCTGGGAAACACAAACAACCTTCAGTAATGAAAGAGAACCTGTGGTCAGATGTCCAGGGCTGTTTTGGAAATTAATAGTTATTCACATAATTGTGTTTGTGTGAGTTTTAAATGTTTTAATACATATCTGATGTGCGAGGGATACATACTCTTATCTATTTTGAAGAAAATTAATTATGATCACAGGACAAGGGAAAAAACAATATAAATGTACATACAGAATAGTATGTGTTTAGAATAGTCTAGTGTTCATCTCTGATTTATTCTTAAACAGAAATGTTGCTGTTTTTGAACTAGTGACAGGTGCAGTTTGGAAACATTTTTGGATCAACATTTTTATGGTTGTATAGTATAGTAAGTCCATGTTTTCATTAGGACTAAAAAAATACAATAAGGTCATATATCAAAATGCGATTTATAGAAGAGATCTCAGGAACTTTAGAAGGTCAGTTAATAACTGAGACAAGTAAGACAGTTGGGTTACAAATTTAATCAGTCATTTGGAAAAGCTGTGCGTTTCTATATATTTGTTTGTGATTGCACTCCTTGTAAGTGATTTGTTCCTGTCATTTTTTTGCCTGTCTGTGGAGCAGGATACTCAGTGGGGTGATGATTAGCTGACCTCCAAAATCTGTACAGGTAGTAGCCCAATTGGCATCAACTACACACCCCCACTGGCAAGTTATGAAAAGCCAATTTATTTGACCCAGGGGCTGAAGTGCAGGTTCATGATATTGAGTTCTATTGTGTAATTGATTTATGGGTCTGAATACCACTGAAGCCCCTGAGTCCACAAAAAAATCAATGACTCTTCTGCATTAGCTTTGGACGCGCTTCAGGAGAGCTTACAGAGACTGTATTTTTCTAATCAAAATAAGCTAACAGAGGTTATGGGTAAATCTGCCTGTTTGGCTGTAAAGTAATTGACGGACTGTATGTTTGGACAGATTACTGCTTTAAACTCTGTTAAAGCTGCACAGAATTGTGTATTTAATGCTGAAGTGTGTCATTTCTGCATCACTGGCGTATCAAAAGGAGTCGCAAGAGTTCCTCGCAGAGGAAAACATAACACTGTCATACCTGCCAATAGTATTATTTTCATTATGATAATAATAATTATTGTGTGTGGCTCACTGCCTCCGTCTCTCAGAAAACTACATCTGTCACAAAATCATGAAAACGCATCCTGATTTTGTTGCTCAGGAATATAAACTGGATGGATATGAATTCCATGTGGAGTCCAACAAGAGAAATAAGGGCATTAGGCAATTAGGCTAAATTTTTCTGACTCTGAAGAGTCACAGTACACACAAATTACATTTTTGTTTGTATATAGCACTCACATAACTTACATCAGATTTCTACAATTTGACAGGTATACAGTTAAAATTCCTAAAGGAAAGTTAGAAAGCTAAACGGCAGCTGGGGGTTCACTTTAAAGTCCCCACCCCTGAGCATTTATTGGATGAACAGATAACCCTCCCCCAAACTCTGACAGCAGGACAGGATACAAATACACTGTGAACGTCGGCCGTCCCTTCTGTTCCATACTCACCACCACCTGTGCGCTGCTGCTGAGCCCTTCACCGTAGTCATCCGTGGCAACCACATCAAATTTGAAGTAGGAGCGGCGCATGTTTCTGTACATGATGGCCGTCTTTATTACGCCTGTGTAAGGCTCAATAACGAAGCCATCCTTGCTGTCAGTTGTCGGGGGGATAATCAGCCTGTACAGCATGGTGCTGTAATTCCCAGTGTCCTTATCCAGAGCCTGACAAAAACAATACAGCACACACGTCAAAGACTCTCACAACAGACGAATCGCCAAAGGCTACTTATCATCTAAAATACAGAGCTGCTCAGCCCTTGCAGATCCATCTGTGGCCCTTAGGGGGCGCTCAGAGCTCCAATTTCATGCCTCAAACGTCACTGGCTCCAGCACAGCTGAACATTACAGCACTTCACTGCAGTGACAATGATTTATAATGGCTTTTTACAAGCAAGGAAAACGCACGGCTCCACAGATAGCTGGGGCCCCGGCTTCTCAAAGTCATTAACACAAATGAGGCTTTTTCAATATGCCTCGGAGACCCATTTCAATAAATACGGACACACTTACTGTGTATTAAAGGCCTTTGCAAACAAAAGGTCCATCTTTTAATTGGCTATTTTGTGAGGCTGAGCTTGGACAGAACAGAAACCTTTGATTGGAGCTGCAGTGCAGATTCCAGCCGAAATGCCCATGAAATTGAATTTGTTCTTGCACAAGGCAAAGTCGTTCTTTATCTCTACCTGCAATTTTACATGAGGAACATCAAAAAGGTGATGTTTTCTCAGAAGGGCGATAGATCACATAAACTAATTATCAGATCAGGAATGAACAACGGTTACATGGCTAATCAGAGAGAGCTTCCACAGAGCACAGGCATTTCAACGACATCTCTGTCCTTAGGGTTGACGGAGCAAGAAGCGATTTCAATTTTCTTGCCTTTTTCCTCTCAAAACTATTTAAAGAGGGATTTCAAAGTAGATTAGTCTAATCTTTGAGCTGCTGAGCTGCCTGAAAAAATCCATAGTAAGTGATTCTGTGACCACCCAAATATACAACTGTGTGTCTGTTTTGTGTGTGTGTCAGTTCTGTGTGTGTGTGTTTGTTTTCTGTGTGTGTCAGGGCAGTATATTTGGCTTTTTCACTTCTGTCTGTTAAACTTCTGAGCTCAGACATTTTCTACAAGTAAACAGCAGAAATGATGGTAATCTGTACTTGAAATGAGCGTGACCCTTGTAATGCCCTCGGGCTCTGCTGCATGGCTTAACTCAGTCTGGGGTCTTTGCTAATAAGGTGTCCTCGACGGAACACAGAGCGCTGGTACCTGATAGCATCACTGTTTCGCTTCTTCCAGACCGCACATGAACTCTAGGCAGGGTAATGTAGTATGAGCTGAACCCCGGTGTGAAGGACAGCATGTTTTCTTACTCATCTACAGATGATCAGAGCATGTGTGTAACACTGCCATAATTAAAAGAGGGCGACTCTAAGATGTTAAGGCCAGACAAACAAACATGACAAGAACGCTTGACCGGAGCTTTTTAAGAACTCAGTTCTGTCAATACTAGAGACCACAAAAACACCAAAAAAATGAACCTTTTTTTTTCTCTAAAATGTACAATAATGCTGATTTGAGGCCTGATTTAAATATAAAAAAATTATAATAAGCTTTTTAAGAAATTGTTCTATAGAAGAAAACTGTCAGAAGTCAAACACAGAAAACAAATGATAAGCAACAGAACAAATAAGAACAATATGATACAAATTATGCAAATGATGTGTGAAGTTTTCAGGTAACATGCATCATGTTAACAAAATAAACCTACTTGAATAGTTGCCATAGCCTTAACTACATGATTATTAGAGTATAAAACATTAATAGTGATTTAATCTGTAATTAAAATCAGCTGTACAATAATGTTGTGTTTATGTTCGAGTTTATTAAAGCTGCTTCAGTCACCCAGCCAAGGGCAGTAAGTGTTTTATCTTTCCTGTCAATATTGTTGTTTGATTAATATTAACAACACAGCAGCAGGTCTGTCAGGCTGTTTTTATACTGCAAGACTTAATGCACAGATCTAATACTCTGACACATATCCATTTATTTCTCCATGTGTTTCATCGAGTGCTCACACACATGCATTTTAAAGGAGCAGTCATCTGTCATCCACACGGCACTCGGGTGTTTGGCATATATATGTGTGTGTGTATAAGTGATCTATTTATTATTCAGTGGTGTGAAAAAGTGTTGGCCCCCTCCCTGATTTTTAATTTTTTTGCATGTTTACAGTGTGACAATGTTTCAGATCAAACAAATTTAAATATTTGTCAAAGATGACACAAGTAAACACAACATACAGTTTTTAAATGAAGGTTTTTATTATGAAGGGAAAACAAAATCCAAACACACATGGCCCTGTGTGAAAAAGTGTTTGCCCCCCTGTTAAAACATACCGTAACTGTGGTTTATCCCACCTGAGTTCAATTTCTCTAGCCACACCCAGGCCTGATTATTGCCACACCTGTTCAAGAAGTCACTTAAACAGGACCTGCCTGACAAAGTGAAGTAGACCAAAAGATCCTCAAAAGCTACACATCATGGCGAGATCCAAAGAAATTCAGAGATTTATCAGTCTGGAAAGGTTATAAAGCTATTTCTAAAGCTTTGGGACTCCAGCGAGCCATTATCCACAAATGGCAAAAACGTGGAACAGTGGTGAACCTTCCCAGGAGTGGCCAGCCGACCAAAATTACCTCAAGAGCGCAGCAACAACTCATCCAAGAGGTCACAAAAGACCCCACAACAACACCCAAAGAACTGCAGGCCTCACTTGCCTCAGTTAAGGTCAGTGTTCATGATTCCACCATAAGAAAAAGACTGGGCGAAAATGGCCTGCATGGCAGAGTTCCAAGACAAAAACCGCTGCTGAGCAAAAAGAACAAAGGCTCATCTCAGTTTTGCCAGAAAACATCTTGATGATCCCCAAGACTTTTACATCTGACATAAAAGTAATGCAGCATTTCAGAAAAAGAACATCATACCAACAGTAAAATATGGTGGTGGTAGTGTGATGGCCTGGGGCTGTTTTGCTGCTTCAGGACCTGGAAGACTTGCTGTCGTAAATGGAACCATGAATTCTGCTGTCTACCAAAAAATCCTGAAGGACAATGTCCGGCCATCTGTTCGTAACCTCAAGCTAAAGCGAACCTGGGTTCTGCAGCAGGACAATGATCCAAAACACACCAGCAAGTCCACCTCTGAATGGCTGAAGAAAAACAAAGTGAAGACTTTGGAGTCGCCTTGTCAAAGTCCTGACCTGAATCCTATTGAGATGCTGTGGCATGACTTTAAAAAGGGGGTTCATGCTCAAACCCTCCAATGTGGCTGAATTACAACAGTTCTGCAAAGATGAGTGAATCAAAATTCCTCCACAGCGCTGTAACGGACTCATTGCAAGTTATCGCAAACGCATGATTGCAGTTGTTGCTGCCCAACCAGTTATTAGGTTTAGGGGGCAAGCACTTTTTCACACAGGGCCATGTAGGTTTGGATTTTGTTTTCCCTTCATAATAAAAACCTTAAAAACTGAATGTTGTGTTATCTTTGACTAATATTTAAATTTGTTTCATCTGAAACATTGTCACACTGTAAACATGCAAAAAAATTAAAAATCAGGGAGGGGGCCAACACTTTCACACCACTGTATAGACACAAATGCATACAAAAGAAATACAACCACAAGTATGTGGATGGACACCCCTTGTAATCAACAAACTTGGGTCACCCAGTAACTTGAAAACAAACATATTATGCAATCACATTTCTAGAGAATTCTGTACTTCCATCTTTGTTAAAGAAGTTTGCAACCTTTTTGTGTTGCTTCATGATGCTTCCACTCCTCGTGGGACACTGTCTTTACACAAAGCCCAGACCTCATGAATTTAACTGCAGACCCCATCACCCAACATCAGTGTGTGACCTCGGTGAATACAATGTATTTAATGAAATATGTGTTTGTGTTTACGGGCACTGTGTTAGCTTTAATTTTCAACTACAATATATATGTGCTGTCTACTAATCCCCTAAACACAGTAGGGAAAACAAAATTTGCATTTACATGATGTTTGTGAATGTCACTTCAAAAACCCTGGAATAAGCAGTTTTTTTAAGTGGGTGTAAACGAGGTCACTAATGCTCTTGTGTCAGAATGAAAAAAAAAATCCTGCATGTTCAAACAGCTAGTGGACAGACATCCCAAAAGACTAAAACTGTTATAGCACAAACAGAAGAGATTAATGCTTTTCACCACGATTCTGACATTAAAAGTTCTTAATTAAACGCTTACAGTTCCAAATCATCCCCAAGGTGTTTAGAACAATTCTGATCTGGGTTTTGTACAGGCCAGAATTAGTAAAAACTGTCTATATGGACTTTGTGTTTTGTGTTCAGGGTCACTGTCATTGTGAAACAGAAAGAATTCCTGCACAAACCTGCAACAAAGCTGGAAGAAGTGATTTCTAAAAAATATCTACTATCTAGTATAGATTTTTTACTGAAATCACTGGAATAGCCAAATGTGTTAGAGGGGTGGTGTCCATGTACATTGCCTAGGTGGTGAACATCCACTGAAAATCATATGCAATTTTTAAGTCCTCACACATATGGCAAGAAATATTCCTATATGGCACATGAGCTTATATTAAGGTCAGAAGCTAAGCTCTTCTAAGACTAAACTCCCAGAATCGACTGTCAATCACTAAATGAGAGAAACAGACAGAAGTAGAGATCCTATAAATGAGAGAAAGACAAAATCATTGTGAGGAAGTTCCCACAGAGAGGGAGAAAACAGCAATAATATAGAGAAGAGCAGAGGAACAGTGCCTGCACTCGCCTGGCTGATTTATGAGGATCTTTGATTCATTTTCTTTCCCAGAGAATGTGATGCCCTTGTCCACACTATTGACAGTTGTGTTGAGATCTGTATCAGCATGTCTCTGCGGCCATGGCATTTTATGGGCTACAAGCTCATCTTGAGATGATCCAATCTTTCAGACCCCATCTGGTCAGACTTATGCTCCTCTGCCGGGACCAGAAATCCAACCATTCAAACAAAAAAAGAACAAAACCCCAAAACAATCACCCTGCACAGAAGAAAACTAGTGCAGTCCACTGCTGCTAAACAGAAGGTCATATTTCTTCTAGACATCCGTTGTTGAACTGGTCTGGTGCACACCGCACCTATCCTGACCAAGAGCTACAACCAAGGAAGTGGGTGTCTGGACATGTGCAGTAAACTATGTCCAATGTTTTACATGACCTTTATGGGCAGGTAAATCTAAAATTGGAAGCAAACTCTGAGAACAACACAGAACACACGGGTGCCCAGAAATATCTTGTCTCCTAGCCAGCCAATCAGATTACAACAGACAGCTCATGTCATTTCCATATGCAATAAGCATCAGAGGCCAATGAGCAGACTGTGGTTGTGACACAACACAGGCTGACACAATGTATGGATACAGTGTATGAAGACACTCTACCTGGACCTGTAAAACAGAGGTGAAGGTCTTGGAATCTTCTGCAACACCTCCAAGATAAAGCGGCTTAGTAAAGACAGGAGGATGATCATTCTCATCCTGCACCTGGATGAAGACCTTTGCTGTGTTACCTGCAAACAAAAACCACAACATATGATAAAAAAAATCATCTTGAAAAAGACCTGAATAAACAGACTCACCTTAAAAAAGACTCTTAACCTTGATAACTACCAACCACAGGAATCAACACTAAACATTATGTTTCATTTAAATACAGTATAAAAGCTTGATTTGTGTGATTTTAGAAAGATGGAAGTAAGAGGTTTAAACAGTATTGAGCAAATTTAAAAGATCTGTTGGGTCTGATCTGTTTGTGTATGAGGGAGGAAGTCCCACAAAGCAATTATAAACTATTTACACTCAAAATGCAGGTGTCCACCCTCAGGTACCCTAATATCTGTCACTTTAGTAAAAGACAAAGTCATTTTTTGTGGGGCTGCGAGAGTAAGAACAAGATTTAACATGTGACAGACTTTAGCGCTTATGCCAACAGAGATTCACACAATTCTGCTCATTTCTGCACAGTCACTCTGAGAGGAGCAGTGAAGCATCACAGCAGAGAGAGAGATGACAGCAAGAGTGATGCTGAGCCACTGATGAGCAATGAATGAGATCAGCAGCAATCCACTCAAAGCATCCCCAGCCCTGGACAAAAAGTCCTTACACAAACATTATGCTCAATTTTTATCTACATATCATATTTTATTATGCTAATCAAATTCAATTGTTATAAATCCAGTTAATAAATAAATAGTTAATACATATACATAAACTGAAGCTTTTACAATTTTAAGAGTATTTTAAGTTCAAATTTATTTATATAAGGCTACAATTTTGCCTTGTTGTGAAGCAGCTTTAAAGAGACTTGAAAAAAGAATAAAGAAAAAGAAATAAAAAATAAAAAAAGGAAAAATAACAAAATACATGTTACTGTGAAGTACATGGTACTACTATGATAAAAATAAATGAAAGGACAGGAAATATTTTAGAGTCAACAAAGTCTGGCTGTAGTATCAGCAACTAGAAAAACATGTTACCAGCTAAATTGAATGAACAACACAGAGTCTGAATACAAGCTTCAAACAGAAATGCAGTACCTGTCTCCATAACAACTAACTGCATAAAAGCAACATAACCAGCTGTAACATATTAGTTATCAAAAATCAGTAATCTTTGTCTAAAAGAACAATCTCTATAAAAGGATGAACATGAGGTCACTGATGATTAGATTTGATTATATGCTGGCAGTCAGTGTTTTCTGTGCTCCAAAACAAAAAAGCAATTGCTCAGAAGTGGAAAAAAAAAACTAATATCCAGAACAAGCTTTAAAGTCACATAAAACATCTTTCAGGGTCATAATCGTCATTTGAGATGTTTCTTTAGACTGGGCTTTGTGTAATAACTTCACATGTATTCTATATTATCATGCATTGTAATTTTTTGTGCTTTCTTTTCTTTCATATGTATAGCTGCTTTGGAACAATGTAAAATTGTGAGAAGCACTATACAAATACATATTGCATATTTACAATTCATTGAACTGAATGTAATTGAATTGAAGAAGACTCACTTCTGGATGGAGCTCGTAGGTTGGAGGACACCACCCTAATGGAGTTGGCCTCCACACGCAGGACGTAACTGCTGTTGCTCTCATAGTCCAGTGGCCTCACTGTGCTAATGACTCCAGAGATGTTGTTCACAATGAATTCACCTGTGGAGAAGAGGAACATCATGATGCTATCATCTCTGTTCTGAAGAGCACAGCCCCTGAAGGTCTTTTGTAATGCAGAACTACATAATTAAAAGTATGAAGTATGACATTTTTAATTAAAAAGTTATTTAAAGCAAATGTATTAATTGCTAACCTTCTGATAGAACAAACAGTTCCTGACATGTCATAAGATTATTAAAAGAGCCTTATGAATTATTTGTGTTCTGTGCAGTGATACACAGAGTTATTGAACATGTATTTCACATCATCAGCAAACAAAGATATCTATTTTTAACACAAGATTAGTCATTCTTTTATATCTTTTTTTTAACAATCAAGATCCATATATAAAGATAAAAAGAGAAAAACAACAAATGAGATGAATTATTTTTAATATGCTAAGCATTAGATTTCTGGCTTTGTGTCCATAAATAGCACTAATTTTCGAGATATATACTATGATATAAAATTACCATGAACAGACTGCTCTTCTACCATTTGCCATACTGCTCCTCTCTAATTCTCTGTAATTCCTGACCAGCGTAAATCTGTGTCTTAAAACTCAACCAGAATGGTTTTCCACACATCGCGCGGGTAAGACTGGGGTGTAAGATGGAGGGTACTCAGCTCCTGAGTCTCATTACCACTGATATGGATTAGCTCTGATCTTGTGATGTCATCACATTGAACATGTCAGATTCAGGCGGTTTGAAGGGGGCAATGATTACCTTCTCCTTCCGCTCTTTTTCTAGTTTGCACTAATGAAAACAGCCTTTTGATTACCTATCCACGCTCCTTGATTCCGCCTAATGAGAATGTACCAAAACGATTTCCCCATCGTTTCAAACCGGCACCAGATTTATTCAAATGTGACAGAAAATTCCGACTCCGTACAGACAGAGTACCGGATTTAATCAGGGTTGTGATGCACACCCCCAGCTCCCGTTCTCCCTGTCTCTCCGATGACACACAGCAACAGGCGCTACAAACAAAAGCCTTCTTACACAGCTTTGAGGTACCTCAGCTGACAGCCACCTAAAAAATGCAGCCTGGGAGGATGTGAGATTTCATTACGATGTGCTTGAAGTGTTACAAACTGTAATTTATTACATTACAATAATAACTAACTCATAAAAGACCGATGTGACATTTCAGGCAATCTTTTTGCTTGGAGCTTTATGAGAAGGAAATAAACCAAGCTGTCTACAAGTCTACTGCAACTCATTTCTTAAAGGGCCAGTATGTATGAGAACCATTTAGGGGCAAATTCACTAAGAATAAAGTACGATCGCTAATAGCGTTGTTTATTTGCACATGCTGTTTGGGTTGTTTTAGCTTCCGATTCACTATGCAAAGCAGATAATAATGCAAACACACCCCAAAACATGAGTGCTGAACACAATTTGCATGGTGCAATATCCAATTTTGCAGGCTGGTTCTGAGTGCTAGGTTGTGGTGGGTGACGACTGTGATCTGCACACTTCACTGGGACTGCACAGCATCACTTCATCACTGCGAAACGGGCATCCTAATGTGCCCTTTAAAATGCAAATTGTGCTTGACTCCACCATGTGCCTGCTTATAATGCTCTTCCCCATCATTTGATCATGATTCTGTCATATATTTATCTAAATGCATCTCTTTTATAATCTGTGCGTGCCAGCGACACGAGGCTGGAAGTCTGCAGCAGGGCTCTGACACGTACACTGGAGGTGATATGAATGCAATGCTCACCGCCCTCATTTCCTTCAATGATGGAGTAGACGATGGTCTGGTTTATGGCAGCTGCCAGGATGACTCCAGCAACTGTTCCCACGGGGGCGTTTTCACTGACCGCAGGAAACCTGCACACACAGAACAAACTGTTTAATGACACAACTGTTGTCATTATAATAAAATCCATCAAATGATTAGCTGAAAAACTGTCAAAACAAGTATTTTATTACTGTGAGCATCTTTTTTCTATGTACATACAGAATTTGTCTGATGGACATTTTTGTCCGCTGTATCACATCTCACTGTTTTTAAGATAAAATAGCTCTTTTGGAAATCTTGATTCTGGAGATGTGACCCCTGTGATGCGTTTTTTTCAGTGTTGCTTTGTTTGTCTGTTTTAAAGTGAGAACGTGTTCTGTGTGGCCTCATCCTCTCCAAACATAAAGCTGGGTGGAAATCAGTGCACAGTGCTGATGCAAACAGCAGAAAATGGCGTTCGCAAAACTTTAAATAAGACCATCTTTCTGACACTCAGTACAGATGTTACAGAATTTCTAACTTATTCAAATTAAGTAACAAAAACAGATTATTTAGAAATGGCTATATATTCTATATATTAACATGTTCAAAATATTCTATATACTTTCTAAATATCTATATATTCTATTATATTTATATATTTCAGTAATAAAGCCAGTTATAACAGAGACCGATTAGATATCTTAAAGGTATAGTAGCAAAAAGTCTGAGTGTGGGACAGAGGGTGAAAATGACTGTGGAAAACATTAGGAAACATTAGGTTTCTTGAGAAAGAAACTTAGAATATTCAACCGGACCATACGAATAAAAAATTATTACGCATATTCTATACAACAGTATACTGTAGCATTATGACCTCACTCACAAATGTGTCTCACATTATAAGGTGAAATTGCATATAATATTTGTAAATTTGTAAATAAAGAATAATGACTTCTGGTGCATATGTTTTTGTATTTATGTGTGCTCTTTATATAAAATCACTGTATTCAGCACTATCAAATGAAATACACAAAACATATTTACTATAGGACTTGCAAAAATAGTCAAATAGCTTGATTGTTTGACAATTTTAAACCTGGCAGACAGCTCACCTAATTTTCATTTGATACAACAAGGTCAATCATTTGAGCAACAAAGGATTCTTGCCCTTCATTGCCGTGAAATAACAATTATTCACAAGAATGTTTTCAATCAAGAAGTTAACCAGACCACAGTGTTAATTAGGCTTCCTGCACAGCTGCTGAATTAGGCAGAATAAAGGTTGCTAATTGAATGTACAGAATGTGTAGGAGGGATCTTACAAATAACTCACAGCGGAAATGTGTGAAATATAAGCTGGTGATTTTTAGCACAAACATATGTTTAGACCTTGTATGGCATATTTCGAAGGCAGTGGGAGGAAAAAATATAATTTCCATGTCTCATAACAGTCAACAAACACTTATATAGATTAGTTTAAAAGGTATACAAAGCATTGTTGCTTTCAGAGACAATGTGATTCCATTTATACCTGCTGTTCTTCACTGTTTTATCAGATGTGATTACAAGTGAACAGAGGCAAATACAGATGTAAACAGGTCTGATCCAATCACTCACAGCACTCCTGAGTTACAAACACATGGCAACACACTGCATTGGTACTGTAAACACTAATGCATCGCAAACAACAATGATGGACTAACTACTCACCTGTCCATAAACTCAAGATTTTTAAACATTGCTGGTTAAAAGAAAATAACTGTCTAAAGCACTTATAAAGACAATATGTGAGGTATGAAGTCACTATCCTACAAGGACCAAGTATACAGATTCTGCATCTACTTTAGTATGTCTGTAAAAAATACTGAGAACAGAAAGTACACAGACAAACTGAAGAATGTTCTAAAAAAGCTGCGGTTCACAAACAGCTTGTCAACAGTAATGTGAAAAGCTCAGAGGCAGAACAGCAAGTGTTTTTCTCCCATCAACACCCAATAATACAGACAAAACCTCTCAAGGACAGTTTGAATTTAAAATCTTATAATCCTGTTGCAGAATCGGCTTTTCTGTTCGATAATGTATTTGTGATTGTGACGCTCACACTCGGCACGGTTCCACAAAAAGCCTCGCAAACTTTCTAGCTAACGTCTGACGGTGAGGCAACCTTCATCCTTGACTTGGAATACTTAGATGAAGTTGTATACGGGATTAGAAGATGATTCATGTCCCCTGGGCTGCTTTTGTCTTTCAGGGCTGGAGGATGATACAGTCTTATACATGTAATCCCTCCGTACACACACTGACACCTTTCCCCTCTATGCGAGCGCCCGTTCAGGCCCTTTTGCCAGACGCATGCTGTGCTGTGCTTGCGCAGATAATAGAAAGCATCTTTGCTTATTCTCAGTTCACACAGAGCTTTAATGGTTGCTCCACACAAGAACATGCTCAAGTGTTACAGAGTAATGAGGTCCACTGAGCATCACAACCACCTCCATTCCAACGTCATTATTTTACAATTTCCTTTGTGTTTTTGTTAGCCTATTGCATTTAATCAGGACTGAAGTATGTTTATTCCATGAGATGAGGGCAGCTTCTAACTTCCTTTCTGTTTGATTTGAGCTTTTCTGTTGGTTAGATTATGATGGGATATCAAAATATCTAGTGGAACCAATTCCAAACCCTTGGCCTTTTCCATCTAAACACAAAAGATGCATACGATATCAAAGATTGTGTAAATAAACAATAGATTGCAAGCTTTTCACATAGATTTCAGTGTTTAGCTTTGATGACATGAGACATTGGAAACGGTCTAAATCTAATCCCCATATCCTGTTGTTTGATCTCAGTCTTTAAAATGAGCAAAAACCACAGGCCTCCACCGGCAATACATGACAGCTATCAGGGTACATTTAATCCTTCTATTTTATAAAACATAAGACGCTTGTTATTCAGGATATCTACATCAATCTACTTGAATACAAATTCATTTAGGAAGGAAAATGATCCTTTATGAATCAAAGCCAGCAGTGTTTCAAATCCCTGTGTCGAATTGTCAAACAGACAGACTCTGGCAACAGCAGTGAATCTGATCTTAATTGTGTGACGTTTTGGCATAACATATACACTTATGTAAACATTAAATATCTGACTGCATGACTGGAGATTTATATAAAAATGCCCTTGGATCTCAAGCTTGTATTTTGATGTATAATAACAGAACTTTAATGTCACCTTCAAATGTAATCAATTTTGTTATCCAGAACATTACCATAGCAACATTGCTTGCATAGGAACAGTAAATATGTCTTTGTTAAATATTGTTGATCAGGGCAAAAGTGCAGCTTATTAAAAAAAAAATGTCTTTTCAAACAATTACAATGAAACTTCAGCCTATGAGAGTTCAGTTGTGAACTAAAGATCATGTGACTAATTACTCTGGAGCACAGGAAAATGAAAAAAAAAAACAGGGATTGGCTGATGGAAAACAAGCATGTGAACAGCTCCAAACTTTTCATTGGTGACATCAGAGGACGATGTTAGAACACTTTGTAAATTAAAAAAAAAAGTTGTTAAAACATTAAAATGTTATTTTGAAAGTTCTAGGAACGTTTAAAACATCTAGTTTCTGTAACGGTTTTTAAATGTTCAGCTAACAACTTATGAATAAAGTTTTTGAGATATACAATACATAACATAAAACAAGTTCTACTAACACTACTACAGGGGTGTTTTCTCTGGTAGAACATTTAGAAAACATTAGCCAATGTTCTAAAAATGTTCTCTGTTAGTTGTGTAGAGACTCTGCTCAACACTGTCACCTCTTCTCTCTTTTTCACCAAACTCTCTTCTTTAACCCACCACTGAACATCATCACCGTCTCTCGCTGTCTCTGCTCTAGCTCAGTGAGACTCTTGTTTCCCCTCCCCGGTCCACAAATCAGCACTTAACACAGCACAGAACCAGGCCGTGCTCATGACACTCCAGAACGATCTTCCCTCTTCAAATGAAAGAGCCCTTTCCCTGCTTTCAAATGCTCTGCCTGTGGATTAGCCGTTGACCTTTTCAAACTCTGTGCGATCGGTGCGGCTGGCAAGCGGGTGGCGTACTGTGTCTGTCCTTTCCAAACAAGAGGTAAAGGGCAAACTTCATTCTGGTGAACTTATGTTTGAGAGGGTGGATCATCTTCCCCTATTTAAAAACAACTTTTACTCCAGCAGAATACATGAATACTGAGAGATTCAAGCAGTATGTGAACAGCCCGTGTAGAACGAACAGTTACACCAAATCCTGGATGATTTACAAAGAGAATTGATGCTTGCAGCACATTTAGCATAAAAGAATAATGAATGTTATAAGTGTTATAAGCGGGTACTTCAAATAGTACTAAAACCATAACTTAAAATGGTTTGTACAGTGCTAGCAATACTGACTTATAGAACTTAATTAATTAATTTTAACAATAATTGAGATTACAAATACGGATGCAATGATTACACAATCGGTGTGTAATAGTGTTGTGCGCCAAGTACAGCGGCGAATCATGTATTAAAACAAACACATTGCTAGCGTGTCCTTCAGTTGTCCTAACTTCTGTTTTATACCCAAGCTTTCAGCTTGTCTTGACTGGCACCCAGCTGACTGACATCCCAACTAACAGAGAAAATTGTCAAAACGTTGGCTAACGTTCTCTAAACGTTGTATGTTATGGTAACATTTTAAAAACATTACAGAATTAAAAAAAAGTTTGAATAAGATTCCTTTTAACCAAGTGGTAATGTTAATACAATGCTTACAAATTGGATGCTTCGAATGTTTCTGTAACTTTCAAAATAACATTTTTAACGTTTTTGTTACTTGAAACTTTGGGGAAACATTCTTACAACCCTAGCTGGAATGAAAGTGAAAGTGACATGTTTTTGTCAGATATGGTAACCCATACCCAAAATGTGACCTCTGCATTTAACCTATCACTGGTGAGGAGTGAACACACACTGCAAGCCATGAACACACACCCGGAGCAGTGTGTGTGTGTGTTCATGTGGGTAAAGACACACACCCATAATTGCGATGGTGTGTGTGCCCAGGGAGCAATCGGGGGTTAGGTGCCTTGCTCAAGGGCACGTCAGTTGCTACATACCAGCACTGGAATCGAACCAGCAACCTACTGACTACAAGCCCAACTCACTAACCAGTAGACCACAACTGCCCCCACAACTGCTTTCCAACACTCATATACAGTAAATGTGCTTTCTGAGGAGTGCTGTGTCTACACAATCAACACTGCCTGCTCAAAAAAACTTGTCTTGGCAAGGTATTCATGTAAACACGGTCATTTAGTAAATGTAAACCAGAAGCAGCACAAATTGGATTTGTGTCAAAATATCAGATCGGTGCATGAGCTCCTGCAGTGGTAATGAAGCCTAATAAACCTGCTGCTGTATAATGTGTCATTAATATTAATTCCACAATAATATGAATAAAAACAAGAGGAAACCTCAACCTGCTCCTAATTAATTTTTCTATTACCAAAAGATTCCATATTGAAAATTGAATAATTTGTAATTGTTTACTTGTTTTACTAAAAACACTTGATTTAATATGAAACATAGTGCAACAATTTATATTATAAAATTTAATTAAATATTAAAGCAATATTTTTAAAATAAAAGTGTGTTCAATAACGTAATAGTTGTGATATTAGCACTGATACTATGTAGAGTGAGTTTCAAAAGTGATTTCACTTTTTTTGGTTTGAACTATTGCAATTTGACTATCATAATAACTACAGTGAGGGTCAATGGATACACTCTTTAAAAAAAGGTTCTTCACAAGGCGATAGAAGAACCATTTTTTTCTGTATGGTTCCAAATAGTCTTTCTGTTTCACAAAAGGTTCTTTGTAGTGAAAAAATGTTAGGAAAGAAGTGGTTCTTTTAAGAACCTTAAGCCGAATAATTCTTCATAGATATAAATGGTTTATCTATGGCATCGCTGTGAGGGAACTTTTAATAACCTTTTAATGATAACTTGTTTTTAAGAGTGTGTCTGAGACATGATGAACACATGATAGCACAGCGAGATGAACGGCTCCAAACTCTCAGCTGTTCTCTGAAAATGTCGAGCTGATTTACATACACAGCACACTTTTAGAAGTTTACTAATCACATGCACAAGTGTCCTAAAATGAGATAAGGGTGTAGGGGAGATAAATTATTGAAAAAGCAATGAATATTTGATGAGCGACCCTGCTGAAAGCCACAGACAAAAGAATCTGCAGTAAAGCATCTGGGGTTAATTGACCCCTTCCAGAATAAAAGAAACAAAAGCCTATTGAGATGATTAATGGAGAAACTGTATGACTGGTTTTATTCTCTCTCAGATGGGTGACAGGCACCCAGCAGTGTCCACACAGCATCAGGAAACATGCATGGAGTGAAGACAGAGAAGATGTATCAGGAACCATCTGAAGGCTTCTATAATAGAGATGAAATATCTTTGTTTATATGACTGCGTTACAAGGTCACAAAGTTTCGAGAGCCAATTTAACTGCACTTTTCAGCTATTTTTGTGGTGCTAATGGAATTAATATCTTTTTTGGGGGGTTGGTTGGGGGATTTTTGACAGTTCTTGAATGGCGCCTTTGAGAGGAAAAAATATTTTGAAGGACTTTCCTCTATTTGTAGATGATAATTGTTGATAATTTATTCAAGGGCCCGACAATGTATTTAGGCAATTAAGATACTTCATTCATTCACCTTAGATAACAAAATATCAAACCTAGTAGCTTTAATTTTTTGTACTGTCTAAATATACATTTTGGGGCCACAATGTAAACTATATTAACTAAACTTTAATTCGGGCAATTATAGAAATCGATATATCAATACATATAAAACTGATTGTTACATTTCAGGAAAAAAACAGATTGTGGCAGTTTATGCTTCTCTCAGATTGTCAGTTAATATTATCAGTTTGAAAATTTTTATCATTCTGCAAGCTACAAATCATTTTAGCTAAATCCAAAATCCAATCTAAAATGAGCAAAGTGAAGGAAAAAAAGCACCTTATAATATTTCAATAAGCTTTCATCATGATATAAAATCCATATGCAGGTAGACAGTACTGACATTTTAATTATAGCACACATTCAAGTTTGTAATCATAAGTGATTAATGACAACATACACTGCTTCTAGCTTCTGGGGTTTGACAGGTTATAAATGAAGTTTTTTTCTCTCACTGAGAAACTTACACAGGACAAATCAAATACATAAAAACTTAAAGGCAGGCTAGGAGAAAATACAGGCTTGTTATAGTCCAAAATCATAAGCTTAACTTAAAGGCAAATTAGGTTTAGGAAGAGTAAAATAAAGAAAACTTATATACAATGTAAAGTTAGCTAGCACAGGCCAAATACAGCATTCTGTTGCCAATATTCACCCTAGTTGATCTAAACTAATGTTTTATAGTGGAACCTTTAAAAAAACATAAAAGCACAATTAGATATTCTCTACAATGCAAACACATAATTCCTAATCACAAGCCATGTAGTTTTGCACAGCTGTTAATGGTTTTAGATTCATATGCAAACATAAGAGTCCATCACCTCAACCTTAGAATGTAAAAAATCACCTCAATTACATTCATTATCAAGGCTACTGCCAGCGTGCCAGTTTGGCGGGGGATCTACATGCTAATAAGGAGCGCTGTGCTAATGGTGTGGTTGTTTGTGTGACCCTGAGCTGGTGGGACCACACAAAGGGACCACTAGTGTCTGCATACTAATCCCACAGCTGCAGCTGTGTGGCAGACACAAGGAGCCCTGCGGCCATCGCCTGACAGGAGGCGGAGACTACACTAGATACCCCGTGAATCAAAAAAGCTTATCGTGAGGCTAATTGGGCTCGGACAGCTCCTGACACAGCAATCCATGGCAGAAAACATCTCACCAATGCTCTGCTTCAACACATGAAAGTGTTACAGTGTAGAACAACCAGACTGTGTCACAGTTCTCCACATGAAGGAACGTAATCGCCCGTGACACTCCAAACTAAACTAATCTCAAAGCTCTACAGTCTCACACTGTCTGACTGAGAGACAAAAGTACTCTCACTATAGAGGTGCTGGTACCCCTTGCAAATCTTTAAAGCACTTCAAGAAGAACATCAAAGTCATTCCTGTCTGTTGAGAGAGGAGCTCGCCGGGCTGCAGTGCCGTCCACATGACTTTACCCAGAGAAACTAATCATACTTCAGAAATGTGCTTCAGCCACGAAACAACTGCTGCTCATTCACTGCCAAATGAAGCCCTGTGAAGGGCCTCCAATCTGCTCTCCAGAAACAGAAATGATGGACAGCAATTATCTGATATCTGCTATCTATATGGGCTTATACAGACTAATATATAAGCCTGAGAAGTAGACAAAGCTAAGGCAGCACATACATCACACGAAAAAGTGTTTATACTAAAATTACTGTGACAGGAAACAGTGTCTCATGTACCCCAAACCGAATGTTGAGTTTCACTCACAGCTGATTGACACTGACAAAGTTTTAGGTCACCAAACTTTTTAAAGTACAGGAAAAGGTTACTTTGCACAGTGCAAACATCAAATTTAAGTGAAAATTACAGGAGAGAGTGATAGATAACAGAGCTTCCCTCATCCTTGGTACAAACAGTCATATATGACATCACTGCTCATGGGCGGAGCTTAACTTATGGTAAAACTTGGCACTTAAGATATGTATCATCTCATTTAAACATTCGCAGTGCAATCTGCTGTTATCTACAGCTGTTCAGCACTGCAGAATAAATACATGCTAATTAAAGTCATTTTTGCAGGCACCTGGGCTTGAAGGATATGTCCCTTCCACTGTACATAATTACTAACAATTATCTTCACAGCCATGTGCTATTCAACCATATATTTTGTCATCACTCAATTTCAAACACACATTGTCTATCAATCTCAGACTATGAGCTACAAGCAGGGCTTGGAATGAGGGAGATATTGGGGGATGGCATCCCCCTTGTTGAAAAAAATGTCAAAAAGCTTCCCATTCTATAAATCCACCATCCTCTATGGATTAAAGACATTCCTCTGACATAACATTTTGTATGCTAATATGCATTCCATTCAGAAATGATAACGGTATTCTTTTCATCTTTACCGTTCACACTGTGTCCTAACCAAATGTGACATGATGCTGCGACACGTGATAAAAGGCATCTTTTCTTTTTTTCTTTTAACCAGCTGTGACGACGATATGCGACAAGTGAGAGCAGATTCTTTGTCTGTGATGTCATGGCTGATAGGTCATGTACTGATTGATTTGTATCATATTAAAAGGGTTTATTTTGAGCTGGTATATAATTGAATCCGTGACATCATTCAGAGGTTGAATCAGTATGTTAACCCTATAAAGCTATTTATACATTAGCGTGTTTTGTACGGTTGATAAAGACAACGTGATATGTGATATGCTGACATACAATATATAAAGTGAACCAGGATGGTCACATTGGGCTAGACCTGATTTAATTAGTTGTGAATTGACTGTTAGTGGCCTTTAAACACCACAATGAAGCAGGTGGCTGATGGCGAATCAGCTGGTGATTTAGTTGAAGTCAGAGAGGTTCATTAAGAGTTTTTTGAGACGAGCTGTATGGAAGATACACAGACTGCACAAACATCAGTCTGCAAACAAGACTGAAAACTCACCATTTGTTTTTGTCTAATTACACTTTTATTCCATAATTCCACTCTTCTTCAGCCGTCATCAAATACATTTTTGTTTGTTTATACTGAAAAGAGATGTTTTTGGAATGACTCTCATGTGATGTAATGTTTGTCTCTGAGCAATAAAACGAATGAAAAAACAAGATACAGATACTGCCAAACTAGATCTTTAGGTTTTCTGAAGAAACTGTGAGTGATGCTTTCCCATATAAATTTTGCTACGACTGTCTTGATTTAAACTATTGTTAAACTAGTGTAACTGGTGTTAATTTAGTGTAGTTAAGGGCAGCTGGTCTTCCAGCCTGAGCAGTTAAGATGTGCCAACAAAGAAAGATCAGTCTGAAAAGTAGTTTGACAGCTTAGACTTGAAAAGCAGCTTAGTCTGTATGTATTAGCCTTAGTCTGTGTATTTTATTATCCATCAGGTAAAAACAGCAACTTAACAACAAACAATTGACAGTGGCAATAATTCAATAAAGCATTAACAACACCACCAATACTTAAGGCAAACATCACTAACATAATGACAAAGATCTCTGAACTGAATCAGCTTCTAATTTCTCACACTAAACACACAGTGTTCTGTATAATATTGGATAGAACTACCTGAAAAGAATGTATGTTTTTATTGTACAGATGAGCAGGTAATTATGGAGGTGGGGTTATCACTATTCTTCCCATAGATTAGTGATTTTTAATCCTGGTCCTGGTGACCCACAGCTCTGCATGTTTTCGCTGTGTCACAATCCAAAGGCTGCGTCCTTTATAAGCTGCAGTCCATGACCAAAAGCATCACATTGATTAGACAAAGTCCATCAAAACGTGTCCTTTTTTCTCAGGTTACAAAGGACAGAACAAATAGATCCAAAAGGACAACCATGGTTATCCCAAGATTCATTGCATGCTAGTGACGATTGGATATTTAAAAAAAACATTTTAGACTTTGTTTTATCTTGCATACTGTAATGTACTTACAGTGTCAAAAGTAAAAGTATGTATTGTGCAGAAATGGTTATTGTCAGCGTTTTACTATTATGATGTTTATGAATTAATATTTTTGCTGCATTTTACTTCTGTGTATGTTTAGGGATTGGTTAATCTGATATACTGTTGGGTAGATAAATCCACAGGATTGCATCATATTATATAAAATTAAATTAAAATATATTGATAAAAGTTTGTTTTAAAAGACAATAAGAGCATGGGGCAGAAACAGTAGGTGACGCAACTACATAATCCTCCTTCGACTTCGAAGTATGTGTACTAGCCTTCGAAGTCTGCATACTTAGAAGGTTTCTGCCTTTGAATTGGGACACAGCTAATGTATGTCTCCCTTATTTAACGCACCTGATTCAGATTATCAGCTCATGAGGAGAGAGCTTCATGAGCTAAAACCAGTGTGTCAGATAAGAAACATACAAAATGTGCAGTGGTGTGGGTGCCCAGGACCAGGACTGAACAGCACTGCTGTAGATGATCCATACAGAGCAGATTCCTGATCCATTAAAGCTGGAACCAGCCCTCTTATGCTCACCACACAGTGGCAACAAACACCTGGCTAATGTGTCCACTGCCGGCCATAATAAAGCTAAGGGAACACTGCATCTGAAATCTATTGGTATGCCTGCCGTGCTGCAGAGCTACAATCAACTACGACCCTTCCTGGACTCTGTAGGACACGGCATTAATTCAGACCTTCGGCCAAGTCTTTCATCCCCGTGTTTCTGTCTTTGTAGCTCTGATTAATCAATAGATAAGGAGGCCTCTGGTTATCAAGGCCATATTTAACCTCACTGGTCCCTGCAGCTTATCAAAGCCGCCATTACACCACACAGCTACCACTAATATACAAAGGCAATTAAAGAATTCATTTTGATCATATATTAATCTACACAGACACTGTCATCTGTATGCGGACTGATGAATAGCTTGAGTAAAGTAAGCTTCAGTTTTCTGCCTTTAAATCAATTTAGGCATGTCAGAGCAGGAGTTCTTTGCTTTGAAAGCCATGTGGATTGGACTGATTACCCCCTGTGTCAAATATATTGCACATGTAATTTAATAATGCAGTAGTAATGCATTCAGATTTAGTGCAAATGTCCTTTGAGGAAACAACATTGTATAATGTAATGTTGTACACTTGCAACACACTTTACCTGGCAGCTATTACACATATTCAAAATGCCTACGATTAAAACTATGTTGACAGTTGTATATTGAATAAGACTACCTGAGACTGGATCTCTCCATGAAAATACAATGAACCCTATTAACTTTTAAATGCCACATTCCTGCCCCTACTGTGCAAAATTAATGGCTGTATTATTTCAAATGTATAAAAACAAAGAAAAATTTCTTAATTAAATATAACAGCTAACTTTCTGACATTTTGAATCACATTTTAACCCCTTCCTCTAACCAGCTGGGCTCAGATCTACTATGTAATGTCCATGTTTCATGATCCAATTGATTCCCATTGGATAAAATCATAATCTTTCCAGAAATTTTTATATCCTGTTTAACTTAGTTTACAGATATAAAATGAGTTGCAAAGGGTGCAATTATGCTAATCAGTGTGTTAAACATGGAAAACTAAAAAAATACAAGAAAAGTCACAGACTCACACACCCACTCTCACTAAGTTTCAATGTGGATGTCGAGTTTGTTTCATTTAAAATCATCTTCCAAACTTACACTAATATACACTCATAACCACACAGAAGTCAGTTTAAAGACAGTTTGGTGTTTAGTTTATGCAGTACAGAAGTAATACACTAATGCAGTAGCTGTTCCAAAAGCTGATTTGGAACACAACACAAATTGGAAATAATCAACTTATATCTATATATTTAATATGATAATAATAAATAGTAATAATAATTAGTATCTGATAATAATAAATGCAGAACATCTTACAGGAAGGGAATATGAGCGAAAGACTGCTCAAAGGAATTTCTGTAGGATTTTCTGCCCTCTTTATTATTATCAGGTTTATTACCAGTATTTATTATCAGACAGAGAACGGCACTGATGATGGTAAATGGTTAAGACTCTGGAAGAATTGCTGCTCTTACGGCTAAGGCTGTCACAACAGCTACAGAAAGCTTAAAAAAACTTCTCAAACATAAGTGTTATGACCACCCCAACAACAAAAGCAGAATGTAAATGCAATTCAAACATAGCTCTGTATTATCTCTGACCAGTGTATTATGCAGCTTTCAGATAGTCAGAACAAATTGTTTACTTTGTTATTACTTTAACTCATTGCACAGTACATCACCATTAACATATAAGGCTATACATAAGGCTAACCATTTTATTATAATTGAAATGTATTTTTGGTTAACTATTGCAATAGTACTGTATATAAAACTCCACTGTCTCCACTTTGAATCACACAGCACATACATTCTATATGTTCAGCCGCACTAGCAGTGAAGCTCTATTTGTAAATAGTCACCTTACACAGCACAGCAGCAGCATGACAACAATACCTACCTGAAACAGCTGTGCAGGAACATCCAGTTCTCTCAACCACCCCATTATTTTATAACAGAACCCACGTGATTGAGATTATTTATAGCCTTACACGACTGGCTCTACATCTGCCTTTAGGAATGTAAACTGCTGATAATTCTCTTATTTACCATGGTTTACCTAAAGTAAAAGATAGTAACCATGTTTTTTGATGGATTCCTAGTTATATTACCACAATTTATTACATATATCATTGTTAAACTATGTTCACTATGGTAAATTTGTAGTTAGTATGGTTATACAAATACCGTACATAAACAATGGTTAATATAGTTTAAACCATGTGGTTGTGAAAAATATTTTGACCAGTTTTCGTGCTGTGTTCTCTAAAATCCTCGTTGCCTACACCCCCCCAAAAAAAAAAATTGTAAATGTCAACATATTGACTGCTGGCCAGAGTTTCATATTATCAATCCAGGACGACATGCTTTGCAACATTACTGGATGAGCAACAAAGTTAAGCTGAGTTAAGCTTTATGGTCGTTTTTAAATACTACTGTTCGCACTGCCATTGGGAATTAATGTTGTCATTGTTGACATTATGGACACGGTGATAAATATTTAGAACAGATTACTAACACAGATTACAAAACAGATGACAACCTCCATCTTAGAGCTGACTAAGTAACCCGGTAATGCCTTACTAAAGACATTAAGTTGCAAACCAAACATTGTTGAGCGCATGCATGATGGGTATTTTTGTTTTGCATTATTGTCTTGTGTAAAAGGTGGATATATTCGGAGTTTTTATTTCACTGTTGCCTGGTGACTGTGATAGAGATCTTGCTGTGGTACTCATCACACTGAGAAAGTTTTGAAAACATACTGCAGTTCAAAAGAACAGAGCACAGTGTGAAATTCACAGCAGTCAGATGGTGTTTCCACAGACCTGTACTCCTCCTGTGTGAAGACAGGAATGATGGAGGGCTGCAGCACCGTGATCTCCACTAGAGTCTTATTGAACTTCATTGGCTCCCCATCATCATAGGCAATAATCACCAACTGTTTGAAAACAGGAGAAAATCAAGAGAATCTATCAAGGAGTGTGAAGTCAAACAAGAGTACCAGCTTTGTACAAGTGTGTAGCTTGAAGCATGGAGAACAGATTGTTGTTGTTGTGTACTCACACTGAATTTAGTGTTGGGTTCCTCGTTTAGGTTGACCCTGGTGATAACATTGCCGGAGTTCTCATCTACGTCAAAAATACTGCAGCTGTAAGGAAACTGCTCCAGATCCATTTTATAGTGCACTCGACTGGCTGCTGTACCCTGCAAGACAACACACACTTTAAAAATTGAACAAAATAACCTATTTCGCCTTATTAAAACAAGTTATATCAAGTTTGTAACATTACATAAAGAATAGTTGACAACCAACCAATGAATTATTGAAAATTAATGCACATCTGAGATGGTACCATGGAGCACTGTTACACCTCAGGTGTGCATAAATTTTCAATAATTTAATAGGTTGTTTTCACTTTTTTATGGTCATCATGTTCATGATGTGTTTATCTGAAGATATGCTTCAGGGTTACACACTCTTAAAACACTCATGGGTCCAGAACTACTTTCTGTTGCCACTGATTAAGGTCAGACGCAGCTCAGGTGGCCGATACTAGATTGAACATGTAACACTGAGGAAAGTGGGGTAAGATATGCCACTTTTTAATGTTGTCCTCTAGACAGGAAAAAAAAATGGGACAAATGTTATTTAATACACTTACATACTTATATGTAAGTGTATATTTTGACATGATAAATTTTGATATGACATGATATTAATAGGATATATTTTGACAATTTAAAAAATCATGTCAGATTGATATATAGATCAGAATGCTTAACTGGTGCCTTTATTTTTTCAGCAAAGCTGTAGAATAAATCAAGATATTAAGTATTAATTGCATTTGGTGTCAGAAATCTGTAGTTGCATGTTTTAACCAAAACCTATAGAAACTCTTAGAAGGATCTGATGAATCTGACAGACACAATTTGCCTCATTTTCATCTCTTTCTCTAAAGTCCCGCCCCCTGCTGTTTCAAAAGTCAGGAGTCTATGAGTGCTGATGTGTGCTTTTGCCCTGAGGACATCTGGCTTATAACCCTGCTGTGATACAGATAATTAGAAGGGTGAAGCCGGGTGAGAAATGGAGCCCGCGGGTGGGCCTGTTCTCATGAGAACATGCAGAAATCTCATCCATCCACCCACGGGTGGGACGCCACTACACATAGTGCTACTTGGGGTGCGAAATCAGACTACAGATGATCCTTCAGGTCTGGTGTCTTTAGGGCGAAGAGGCAGAACTGGGGTCATGAGGTGTAGTAAAGCATGAGGAGTTATGCCATGCTGCGTTTTATTACACTACAAGATCGTTCATTTACATTTCCTCGCTGCTCTTTTTTAATCGTACACCAGAGTTTGATTAACATTACTCGCATTTTTTTCTCTTTTTTTCCCTTCACTTTGTGTTAATATTTGATGTCCTTTCAGTTTGAAGACACTTAATAACAGCGGAAATGATTGCATCATGGCCAGAAAGAGTCAGCGCTTTTTTTCCACACATCACTGTGTGGTGACATAGATTAAAGAAGCATGGTGAGGAGCGACCGGCTTTAATTCTGATTCACTTGGTTGCGGGTGAAGATGGTTAATGAATAAAACAGGCTGATGGGCACGAGGAGATCTCAGGTGCCAATGTGAAGAGCCAGCTGACAGATGCTCTGAGAACAGGGGAGTGGAGAGGTTGCCAGATCCACGTTGACAGACAGGAAAACAAACCCGGCCACTGGCGGACTAAAGAGATACCGTAAATAAGGGCTGCTGTTTATGACAAACAAAATCATTATGTGCTGGTATAGAACATCCCTTTAAACCGGTGTTCGTCCAATGATTGCTTGCTGGCTTTGATAAAGATTGTTGAATCCGTGTACTTAATTTGCCAGGAGAATATGCAAAAGGCCATCAACAAGATGGAGGTAATTTACGGTAATGTGCTGCTCTGGATGCAATCGGGACGATAATTTCTGCCTCAATATCTGCAAAAGGCTCTATCAGCTTGGAAAAGATACATGCTAATAGCAACAAACTGTCAAATTACTTTAACATATTTGTTCACTTACAGACCATCAAGTAAAAGTTGAGTACTGACTTTATGATTTGTTAAACCGCAAATATGTGTTAATATATAGCTTTACACAAAAGAGTACATATATACAGCACCCTCACAGAACAGCACATATATACTTCACACTGACAGAATAGCACATATATACCGCACACTCACAACAGAGCACAAACCATATATACAATGAGGCACTAAAGGGCCAATTCAAATGGTCCACACACTTGACTATCTACAGACCAAATCAGTCACATTAATGGAGAAAGTCTTTCACTTGGGGATGTGTTATATAGCACTTCTGTGAATGATTACCACACAAGCTGTTTATAGGATTTTGTTAATTGCAAATCACGTTGAAAACGTTATTAGGCAAGATGGTAAATTAGAATAGTAATTGAACTCTCAATACTAAAAGCCCAGTGGACTGTGATTACACTGCCCTCATTAAGACATGTGACTTTCAAACTTTGATACCAAAATTTCTGCATGCATAACACATAATCACAAGTAAAGCCTCAAATCAGAAGAAAACAACAACACAATTTAAATAGGGAAAAGGACAGTTTCTAATACAAATGCTTTTTACTCAGGGTGTCCTTTTACTCCTTAAGTTTGTGTGCATTTCCTTTAATACTGTCTCATACTTTAGCCCAAAATTGAATGTGGAATAAACTACACTCATTCAAGTTTAAACACTGTGACATTATCAATACATTGTTCTGTATGTTTAAGCGTCCGGTCTGAAACAGCAACTGATCTGGCTCAAGCGATGCTGTGAATTTGGGGTGGGACTATCTGTTTGTCCAACCAATGGTAAGCAGGGGAAGAGTTGATAAAGAAATAACAGTGATGCAATTCCATTAGTGGCACAGAAATGACATTTTTCACCTTTAAGATACCTGAAGCAACAACTTGTTGAAATATTATGTTAGTGAAATGACTGCTTCCACACAGCACCTTAGAAGATTATACTAAAAATGTCTCAAAACGTATTAGAAGTGTAAAGCAATTTAAAACTAAGGCCTGCATTGCTTAGTAGTGTCTCAGTGCTGAAATTGGCCCATTGAAATGTCATTTAAGGGATGAAATAAGAGGTTGTGAAGTGTCTAGATATATATTGCTCTGACTCATAGTGAAATATAACCAGCGTTCAACGATGATGACCTGCACCAAAATGCTCCTGTGAATGATAACAGCCCTCTGCATGATCTGATAGAGAAACCCTGACTTTTAAAGACAGATAAACTGTGTCACTTTTACCTTGGCAAGTAAATGCAATGATCTGACATTTCACCACTGTGTCATTCATCAGAGCACTTTTAAATAATGTCCTTGTGTATCACTCAACTTGACGCTGGAGTTAGACATCTCATTTTGTTTAAGTGCCACAGCAGAATCTGTATGTTCAAATAATTATTTGCTCAAATCACTAAACATTTAACCTTAACCACCAACTTCATTTGTCATTGACAATAAAAGACCAGCCTAGACCAGCATGCATTTCTAGGCTGGTTAATGTGGTAATTCTGGTCTGGTGCAGGACAGCCATGCAGTTCACCAGCTAAACTGGTGTTAAAACACTGTTTTCAAACACCTGGATATAATATTTGCATACACGCTCTGTGAAATACACTTTGCGCCACTCAAATCAGGTGTAGTTCTTGGTCAAACATCTGTTAATGTAAACACAGTCTGTGATGTTTGAATGGAATCTGAAGTGTCAAACGAGCCCTGTAGAGCTGCCACTGTCTATACCATCACTAATATCAATTAAACAATAATGCTGACGAGAAGATAGAAACCACTTACTGCCCTTGACTAAATGGCTTTAGTAGCTTTAATAAAGCCTTTTTGTAAAGACCTGGTTCAAAATCCAACTTAATCAAACAATTATTAATGTATTATATTTATATGTAATAAAGACTATGCCAGTTATTGAAGTACTTTATTGTCTCTTTGATTGGTTTAGTTGTTGTGTATTCAGTAGCATACTTGGATTAGCTGTGATCTCTAAAATGGTATTTTTTGGTTAATTCTGGCATTGTGTCAAACCTACATTAAAGGGGTCATTTTATGCGGTTTCACTTTTTCAACTTTAGTTAGTATGTAATGTTAATGTTTGAGCATTACAAAGATCTACCAAGTTACAGCGCTTAAAGTTCACTGGTAAGGGAACTTTTTTAAAAGAAACCGCTTTTCAGGAACTACAACAAACAGCTCTTATGGACTACAACAAGTTTTTTTCTTGAAATAAAGAAACACAGAAGTTATATAAACCCCACCCCAAGAACACACAGAAAAGGGGTGAAGAAGAGGAGTCCCGGAGTAGTGTGTTGCCATGCTGACGAAATGCTAACCAATCAGAGCCAATTTAGTATTTCAGAAGGCGGGGCTTCAACAGTAGCCTCTTCAACAGTTTTTGACAGACTGGAAAAAGAGGCGCAGCAATATTTGAAATGTGTGAAAAATTTGAAAAAATATTATGCGCTTTTTGAACAATGAAGTATGAAAATTCAATTTCCAGTGGCAGCTGGGACTTTTTACCAGTCTCACCTGAACCAGCACACACATGACTGATGGCTCACAGGCTCTGTTTCCACAATTGTGTTTCTGTGAATGGGTTTCTAATAAAAGCACATGCATCGAATGAAAACTACTATGAGGACCGAATGGTCTGCTTTGAGACACAACACAAATGTTAATACATCTGATGTAGAGACCATATATGTAAACTTCATTCCTGCCACACAGAACCATGTCAACATGTCAGTCTGAGAGACCTGCAGTCCACATACCAGTGAGCGAATATGGGCCGAACACAGCAAAACACTGTCACGTTCAACAGACACTTTTAACAAAACAAATTGACAGTGCAAGCACAACAGATGGGATTTATCACACAGAGATATATTTATCAAAGACAGGGCAACTTGATTATGACTAAAATACTGAGATCAAGATTATTTAATGCAATTACTCATTGACTTTGGAAACGTTTATTAAATTTAAGGTAATACATAAATAGGAAAATCACAGAAAAATCATGACAGATATCAAATCATGTGAGACTTGTGTTCCAATAGCATATTTTACTAATTGGGCTGCTGTAGATTCTTCTTCAGTTACACACACACACACTGGCATATCGTCACTGTCGAACTC
>JAZGTK010001961.1:9242-34857 GCA_036877625.1 Ambastaia sidthimunki | reverse complement strand
AGAGCCATGGGTATGGCCTCAAGAATGCTGGGGGTTCTATGTTTAACTTAACGGCACTCCCCTCCCACCCCAGCATCCTGGGACTGACCTAAGGCCTGTCCACAGTGCACCTTAATGGCTGTCTTTATGACATCATCCACAGAGGCCCATCCCTGGGAAGGCCCCTCTAGCCTAAAATGGACAGTTCACCCAAAAATTGAAAAATCATTTACTCACTCTCTTGTCATTCCAAACCTGTATGACATTTTGCCTCTGAGGAACACAAAAGAAGCTATTTTGTTGGTAACCAAACAACAGTAGCATCCATTGACTTCCATTGTACAGGCACAAAACCACGAGAAGTTTCTTAAAATATCTTCTTTTGTGTTATGCCAAAGAAAATGAAGGAATATTTTTTATTTTTGGGTGAACTATTCCTTTAACAACATCCGCAACAGGCTTTTAGTTTACTGTGACCACACAAACATAGAGACATAAAATACAAACACACAATGAGCTCTCTGTGTTCTGCCAGCTAGTTTCTTGTCCGTGTTTTGCTGAATCTGTCCATCAAACTGCTGGTACCTTCTTGTCATCGCCATTGGCTAAGTCGAGGATTGTGGTTTAAAGTGGTGGGTTTGTGGTTTAAAGACCCCTGTGAAATCAAATTTGGAGTTTTGTGGCTTTCATTCCATGTTTATTAGCTTTTGAAGCCAAATGTCTGGAAAAGTTGACTAAATTAGCTTCTAGTAAAATTTTACAGTCTTTCTCTTACAAGAAATTGGACCAGAAATATTGATGAGTCATGTCGCACTACATGGATTTTCATCCAATCAGATGTCTCTAAATTGAGATGCCCATCAGCTTTTGGAAATGTCAACCTAGGGCAGAAACCGCTCATCAAGTGATTTCATGGGGTTTTAAATGACCTTGCGGTCAAGTGTTTACAGCAAATAATCATTAAAAGCATCACACTGCATTAGTTTCAGGGTTCAGAGAGAGATTAAAAACAATTACAATGAAAAACCTAAGAATGAACCCAAATGTCTGTTTGTTTCTGTTTAACTTCTGCTGTTTTTTGCAGTTCCTACAGAAGTATTTTGAACACCTTGTAAAGTTCCAGTAGGACTGTGGGAACTGCTCAGGTGTGGAGGAGTACCTCTGTTTCTTCAGAGTCTTGGTATGTGTGTTTGCCGCTCCCCTGTGTTTAACAGATGACACAGTTGTGTTTTCAGACATTTTCCTCTGGGACGCTCTCAGCAGGCCAATTTAGAGGAGCTTGTTATCATCACAGCACCCTTTCATTTTCTTCTTCACAAATTGATGCCATTAAATGCATTCTTGTTTAATACGGTCTTGTCTAATGGACAAACAGTTTTATTTTGATGGAGAGCGCCCTCGTGAGTGTTAATTAAGGCAAGCGGTCCCCCATTGAGAGTTTGAATTATTGTCTCTGCTTAATACTGTTCTGCTATTTTAGGACGAGACTCTGCCAGATCTCATGAGTTATGAGCATTACACACGCACTTAGCGTTGTGTTTTTCAAAATGACGTCAGTGAGAAGTGGAGATCAGTTGCTCACGAGTAGGTTTTCTCAAATTAGGTTCCAAAAAGTGCTATGCCTTTTATTATTAGCTTTTGAGAGTCTTTCACCCATAGCTTCACTGTTTAGACAGTCAACGTTTTTTTGTAAAAACTTTTTGCACTCAAGGCAGTCAAAAGAACCAAATGCACCTGATCTTTAATTATTGTTGAAAAGGCAATGCCATGGCTTATTAAATTCCTCATCTTGTGTCTTCAGCACTGAGCAGAACTTCCTCAAGGACTCGGTTAGTTGTTGTTTCTGGGCCAAGAGTTCAGTGGCAGACCTCATAAGCTTCTGGGTTTATGGGCAGAGCTGCTCCACATAGATTATTGGTGGGGATTTTGTGGCGTAATCACTCATGGTTTCCCAGGATTCCCCAGTTTTGCAAGAGTTAAAGGTTATGCAGCTTGTACCATAAAAATACACAGACACCAACAGCAGACTGTGCAGTTGAAGGGATATTTTTGCCAGAATTTTCTTTTTTGTGAGACTTGTGATACAATCACACCTATAAATGTAAAATCTGAGTTTTCTTTTATGTTTTTGGAGAAGTGTGTATAGTCAAGCTGAAATTAATTTCTCTGCTTGTTTTAACTATTAATTTAGTAACAATTTTTCAGTTATTTGACTTAAATTGATATTATTTATAGTAAAGGTATGGTAGGCCATTTTAGAGAGGCTAGCAATAGCAAGCTAGCTTTAAAAGCATAAGATCCCACCCACCCTTCAAAGCAATCTCCAAAGCCACACCTCCTCCAACACATGAACACTATGCAGTTACATAGTTTGACAGCCAAGTAGAACATCTGTCATTGTGTTCGGACTGAATACAATGATTGGACAAACATTTTATAATCCTGTGCGTTCCACAGAAGATGTGTATTTAGATATTTAAATGTAGACTGCTTGAGGATTGCTATCAGAATGTAAAGAGACTTTCAATCAGCATAACAAAAAATGTCTCTTAACCAAATTGCTTACCCTGTCTTAAATATTTGTCAATGTTACAGTAACCTAAAAATCTGAATTGGACTTTTAGTTTGCAGTGTAAATGTAGCCCAGAGCACACACTGACACCCACTGAATCCTGTTCTTAGTTCACTGTTGTACTCTTCCTTTTTTGTGTTGTTATCTAAAGACAAATCTAGCTGATGATGCACCTAGGACCTTTAGATTAAATAATTTTCACCAGTGGAATACTTTTGGAATCAGATAATACCAAAGTAGGTTTGTGGGGGAAGATAATTGCAGTTCACAGAGAGTACTGGCAGTATTCACGTTACACATGCGTACTCCTTATTTCCTCTATAAACAAAGAGCTCATTGCTTGGGCTCTGGTGTTTGTGGCTTCTCTCCCACTGCCTGTAGAAATGAGTGAAAGATGAACTTATGGGTGAAAGTGGCCGGACGCTCAGGGCTCAGTGTTGTGCTGTCTAGTAGGTGGGTGGGGGGAGTTTTTAGGGTAATGACGGCTGGGAACGAACAAATTGACCCTCTCTTTTCTCTCTGGTCACACTGTGTGGAGGTAGTCCAGTGTTTTGAAGAGAGGTGCCCATTGTCAATGCTGCCCTGGGCCGAGAGTGTTGCGAGAGGCTCCACGCCTGGCTAAGTTATCGGACCCCTCCGTCGCAGTACGTTTCCCACGTAACCACGTAACCTGACTGAATGGAACGCACTAGGGTTTCTTCAGGTTGCCAGGCTTGCTCTCACGTATGATTCACTCGGCCTACATTGCGTCGTAAAAAAGCCATAGATTTGCCAAGCAACGCTGTGTCACCGTGGTAACGACTCATCGCCAAAAACAACAAGATTTGATTTGGGAATGGTCTTCTTTTTAGCTTTATAGAGGTGTGACGAAGGTTAGATGTGTTTTTTAGGTTAGTTGATTACCTCAGTGTCGACACGTCTCACAGTTGTAAATAATTGTCAGCATAGGGCAAGCTGTTTGTTTTGTTTGTTTGTTTGTTTGTTGTGTCCCTGTGGTTTTAGTGGGAGCCAACGAGCCTTGAATTGCACCCTTCATTGCTTGTTGTTTTTTTTGCGTCTTCATATAAATAGAATATGCTGTAAGGACATGTTTCAGTGGCTGCTACACTTAAAATGTAATCTTACACCTCTGTCTTTCTGTTTTACAGAATCTTATGGTTTTGTCACTGGTAAATACTGGCGTCTGCAAGTAGATTGGCTTGGTCAGCTGGTGTCGAGATTTCTGTAGCCGCCTTTGGGTTTGTCTCCAAGCAGTTTTTTAAAACAGTTTTTTGTGCTGCATGTCTTTTTTTCCATGGATTTGGCACAAACAGGGTTGCAACTAGGTTACGACAAAATCTACTCATCTGAAGAAAACAATGTCGTTCCCAATCTAAACACATCAAACGCTTTGAGTAGACGAGACCCCAACAAACATTGTTTACACCATCACTGCTCATTGTAAATAAACCAAAATGGTCCCAAAATAGGCAGTTGTGTGGCTCACCATGTAGTGTTTTAAAACCATTCCATTGTTATCTACTTGTTTGAAATGACAAATTGAACAAAATGAAAGCGCTTTGTAACTCGAAACCTTTTGTTGCATTAACAGTAGAAAGGTGCTTGGAAAATGTAGAAATGGATTTAATCAGTCAGGGTTTTTATTCAGAATACTTGCCTCATCTTCTTCTCCATTGTGTTATGCTTCTCCTGTAGCTCAGTAGAGCAACTACCAAAGGGTTGTGTTAGCAATGCAAAAGGTTGTGGGTTCGATACCCAGGGAGCACATGTACTGTATTAAAACATTAATGTATTCTTTAACTACCCCTCTATAGGTCATGCTTCATCTCCTCAAGTGCCTCATAGAACCTCTCTAACGTGGGAAACACAGCCATTGAACGAAGGAAGCCAGGCTTGCAAAATCCAGAGCTGAGGTCCTGTTACAGTGAGGGCCCGGTGCGAAAAGAGCAACTTATTCATATCATCTGTTAATGCAGGGATTGGATGTTGAGAATAAAGATTGAGTGTCCCATCGGATCCCCAGCACAGTAAATTTATTGTTGCTGGTCAGTCAGCGAAATGTGCCCATTTCGAGAGTCAGTGGAAAGTCAAGGTAACTTGTGGAAAAACCCAGGTATTGAAACTATTCTTGCATGGCCACAATGCTGAAAGCCAGTCAGTTTCAGAGGGCTGCCATAATGACATGGACCTTGGCCAAATGTAGCAGGCAGGGACTTCCAGGAAAAAAAAGAAAAAAACAAACACTTTTAGAAATGAAACGTTGACCTTTATATTGGCAACACGGATGGCTTTTTCCTCTGGTTCTCCCCTGAGTTGATCTCTCTCTCGAGTTTTTGGGCTTTGAAAGTCATTTAGATCCATCCAGCTTTTGGGAATTTTGATCAAAGAGCTCCACTGTTGCAAGTGGATGGGTAGTTGCATCTGTACGCTGTTTATTTTTAAGCTGTTCCATGCAACTGTCCTACACTATGCAAATGTTACTTTCTTGGCAGTGGAATATTACGCAAGTGGAATGTTTCATTAACATTCCATTTAACCATCATTTTGTTTATAACATACAAATTTCACATCCCTTTAAGACACCGTGATGCTTGACAAGTGCCGTTTCTTTCCTGTGTTGACACATTTCCAGTAGAAAAAAGAAGTTTAGGGAGAACATAAACAATCTTTTTTTTATCTATAGTTTCATCACAGCGATGAACCATGATTTGTTACTTGCAAATTAGTGGCAGGTGGGAGGGTATAGTTATACACTAGAGTGCATTTGATTGGACAAAAATCTGAATCGTGCAGGATGAGTCATCAATATTTATGGCCCGTTTTCCCAGAAGCAATTGACTGTAAATTTTAAATGCGTATATCTGCTAACGACCTCAGAGCTAATGGACACTGACTTAAAGCCACAAAGCTCAAATTTTTATTTTGTGAGGTCTTGAACCTTTAATAATATAATAATTTGCACTTTTTCACTCTTGTGCGAGAACAAATGAAGTAGATATAAGAGGAGAGGGAGAGGAGAAGAGGTTGTGCTTGCAACTAGTTGTAATTTAGTTAAACATCCTAATCCTGGCTTTCTAGTTCTCTGCTTGACACTGCACTATTGTAGGCCAGTTTCACAGCTTCCTGTGTGCTGGGCAGCCGACCACTCCATTTCCCATAAGCCCCTGGGCATAGCTCATCTCTCTTTTGCAAACATACTGAGATACTTGAACATCTCGCTACAGACCTGCAACGCATTATCTCCTGGTTGTTTATTTTTGTCTTTTTCGACATAATTTAAAACAGGAGTTTACTTTCCTTTTGAAGTTGATCATCTCTACAGAGATGGACCATGTTAAATCACGTTCATATTTCCACGCAAGAAACTGGGCAAGTATCTTTCTGAGGTTTCATAACTTAATTCCACAGGATGTTTTTCTTTTGTGCTAAATGGTCAGGAGATTATCGCAATTACTAGTTAATCAAGTTATCTAAACATTATTTCCAAGCGCCTGTTTCTGCTTAAAAAGGCTGTTATTGGCTTCTGCCGTCAACCAGACAAGATCAGTTGTAGTTCTTACTGACATGCCCAATTTTTGTTATTTGTCCAGAGACCTTCTCACCGTATCAGACGCTCGGCAAAGCTGTTCTCACTTACCTAACAGTCACACCCCTATCCATCCTCATCCAGCTTTTGTGTTTAGTTAGAGATGTGCGATTTGATTGGTCGAGGCCTAATGTCTGGACCTCATTCGCTCACTCCTCCACAAACAGACACTTTGATTAGGGTTCCACCACTCTGGGCCTGTCCACATCTCAGGACTGATCAAAGGCCCCAGACATGTGTTAGGGCCCCTAACGGGGGCCACGGCAGTAGCAGCACACATCATTAAAGACCCTCACCGAAGACACAGGCAATGCACTTGAGGTCACCACAAGTTCACATGCTTCTGAGCGCTTTTCTTTCCTGCTGTCTCTACCCAGCTAACAGAGAACGTTCTCAAAACGTTGGCTAACGTTCTGTTTTTTTAGTTAACTAAAAATGTTCCTTCAGTAACGCAAGTAGAAAGTTTTTAACATTATATAAGTATAGCTCAAAAACTTTATACTTAAGTTGTTAGTGAAATGTTTTAAAAATATTATAGAATTAAAAAAATTTGAAAAAAGTTTTTATCACCAAGCAATAATGTTAATACAATGTGTAAAAAAGTTTGTTTTAAACGTTCCTTGAAATCCTGGAAACTTTTTTTTACTTAATGGAAATGTTAGGGAAACGTTCTTACAACCTAAATTGTTAGCTGGGTGGGTGACTCTTCTCCGCTCCTAGATGTCAGAGTGTCTAAGACTTTTGTTCTGAAGTTTGAGAAGTTGTAATTCGTGTGACTCTGTTTGAATAATTTAAAAGCAGCTTCATCTTTTGATGACCCGCCTTTCCCCAGAGATAGCATTTGACCCCAGGCTAGTTAAGGAGCACTTGTTTAACTTGTGTAATTATTTCCCAGTAATGTCAGAGACAAGTTGGCCTTTGACCTTTGACCCTTGTCTGGGGACCTCTCAGACCTAACCTTCTGCAAAGAAATGAAACGAGCGTCTGAGTTTATGTTGGACTGTGTTTGGGGTAAAAGCATTCTGCTTTTAAACATAAAGGTACCTGACATTGTCACTCCACATCATCAGAGCTGAATTATGGTGCTTTTGTTACAGTGTTTTTTGTTGTTATGTGGGCACACGCATGTCTTAGATGTGCTTACTAATGGGAAATGCAGATAGTTTGTGGAGAGCGGCTCGTGTGTGGTGTAGCGGTGGCTTTATCATAAAGTACAGCAAATGAGGTTTTATAAAAAGCTAAACAGTCTTTCAGGACTCATTTCTTTTTCCCTTTCGAGCTGCTTTCCCGAAGATGACATAGTTTAATCCGTTTATCCACTGTAAATAAATAAAGACGTTACTCCGGCAAGCAGCCTTGACGCTGTTGCCAAAAAGCTAAACGTGTGTGTTTGCTGGAGTGGGAAAAAGTGTATGTCAGAAATACAGTGTTTGGGACCTGAGAAGGTACTTAGATCTGTGGTCTCTGTGTTATGTGCCACCTCACCATGAATCGTTTTTCTTAAAGTGTTCTTAAGTCTGTCTGAACCGGAAGTTGCAACAGTCTTCGATTCAAAGTGAAATGGAAAAATGGAGAGTGTGGCTTGTTTTTTTCCCACTGGGAATTGATTGGCTCTAGAAATGTTGGCATTTCAAATCCTGCAGCAGATTGTTGTAGGGGAGTGGTTAATGGTTTTGGCTCCGCCCAAGCCGTCAGATTGACGTCAGTGAAGAAAGTCTGCCGTTCCAGAGAGGAAGTACATTTACAGATTTTGATTAAAGATAACGGGTTAAAAAGATTAAATTACATGAAATTACATGAACTCTGCAATACTACATAAAGTAAGAATGGTATATTTTGATTTCATGTTGACCGTGTGTGTGTGTGCAAAGACATAAAACATGAAGACCCTGTGTGTGTGGGGGGAGTATTAGGGACAAATTTGTGAACAAAGCATATTAATTAGTAAAAACTGTATAAAAATATAGTAAACAATGTTTTTCTTATATTGCAGACAAAAGGTAGAGTTATTGTTGGTTGAGGTTATGTTTGTAACTAGCTGTTTATAAAAACAATAGAAATCTATGGAATGTTGCCATTTAGATAAATAACGTGTGTGTGTGTCTCTGTGTGTGTGTGCAGGTTCCAGCCACAGACAGAAATGCATTGAACTCTGAGGGGTAAGCTGGCCTCAGAGAGCCTGATGCAGAACTGGGCCGCTGCCATGGAGGACCTCACCCGCCTGAGGGAGACTATCGATAACAACGTAATGCCCCGCCACTCAGAATTCAATACCGCACTCATATTCCCTTACATAGGCCATAATATTGACTGCCTTGTGTTTCAGCAGAGCAGCCCCCCTCATCTCTCTGCTTTCTTCTCATCACGAGGCAAGCAAACCTTAATTGCGCTGTTATGTCGGTGGAGTTGATTTTTAATTGAGCTGGGAAAGGCCAAAGGGGTTTGGCTTGAAGAGAAGTATGTGTAAATAAAAAATAAACGGCTTGGACATTGTAAATTTCTATTTTGATCTTTGATTTGAACAGAGCCTGCAAGCCAAGTCTTGGTTTCTCCGAGGCCGAAGTTCATTGTGGTATGATATGGGAATAAAAGTTACTAAGAAAGTCACCTTTATAATGATTTTTAAAGGATTAGTTCAGGATAAGTGAGAAATATTGTAAAATGTTACTTAATCTTTATCCATGCAGTTCAGTGAATGGCAAATGGAGCTTTCAGGGACATAAAAGTGTCAAAAAAAGACTCCATATGTGTTTTAATCTGAGTTTTTTTGAAGCCGTACGATAGCTTGTTGCTTTCAGTAACACAGTAGCTTTTGCAGCCTTTCTGAAATTTGAAAGCCTCAGTCCTGTTCATAGTAATTGCGAGAAATTTAGTGATTGGCACAATAATTTCTTTAATAGAACATCAGGAACATAGTCATACAGTAATGGAAGAACAAGGATGAGGAAACAAGGTTTCCTGTAGCTTGTGTTGGCAACACAAAGGTTGCGGGTTCGATTCCCACTGAACTTGGTATTGATAAAAATCATATTTTAAATGCACTTTTGGATAGAAGCACCTGCCAAATGCTTTAAATGTAATACTTGTCCCCCATTTGTTTTGTATCTCTGCAGATGGTGAGTTCTCCTCTCAGTCTCTTCAGCAGAGAACTTCTTGCTGATCCTCTGGTCTCTCTTTGTGTTCTTCAACCACCCGAAGGGCAGAAACAACATCACTGAGCTTTTCCTCCACCACAGTAAGCATCTTCTGCACCTGGGATCTGGTTTTGTTTTGGTTTGACTCTAGTAAAAACGCATGAGGTAGGACAAAAGCACAGGTCCAGGTCGGAAAGCCCACCACAGTCGGTAAGAGAAACTGCTGATTCGGTGCTTGCCCCACCCACTGCTCACAGGCCCACGACCCCAGTGGTCAACGTGAAAACGAATCTGGCAGCTCCAACGAATGCTGACTCTGGCAAATGGACTGCTTAACCCTTGGGTTCAGTGTTTTCAGCTTCTTAACCTTGTTGTCTTGCACAGCTTGGACAAACCTGTGGATATTTAATCCTTGGTGATTTGTAAATAAATGGAAAAAAGGTTTCCAAGCATATTAGGCCAAAATATTTTGTGCCTTAAGGCTCATGAATTATTCCCACCCTTACCCTTATCCTCTGAGTCTTAAGAAAAGTTGTTTTCCTGAGATGTCAGTAGTTTTAACGTTTTTAGAAAAACTATTGTACTAATTCACTAAGATCTCAAAATGACTTTTTTTAAGTCTCAACACAGATATGAGACTTAATCCACTAAATATTCTTGCATTCCTTTTTCTGCAATCCATAACTTCTGCCTCTCTACCGCCATCTCTGTTTAAAACATAAAATTGCAGGTTACTTTACATACTTTTCATTACGTGTGTTGAATATAATAAATACAGCCAAACTGTCTTTCCTGGGAAAATCAAACCCGACTCTCAGCTCTAATTATTAATCAGGTTTATCATTGTGAGTAAGTTAAGGAGGCCGTTTTGAACACTGTTCTGTTATGTACTAGCTCAGAAACTGGATTTTGTTTATTTTTTAACCAAAAAAAAGTTACAGATTGCAGCTTTTCCCCTAATGCTGTTATTGACCAGATGTCTTGGTCTATTCAAAGTTATGGCAACACATAAAATTGACTTATCTGTCTCCATTATGTTTTTTCCACTGGTTTCCACCAGCACAGATGGTCAGAGGTGACCAGACCAGTAATTACACATAAGTACCCAACCATAGTGGGTACAAATACGGATTGAGGTGGCTTATTGTACTGTTGCGAGCTGGAAACCATGGTTAGAATTGGCCCTTTCCTTCTGCCCTTGACCACTACTTCCTGTTTTGAGGTCAAGTGACCTGTGGCTGTGATCCTAGCCTGAATATATGACCTGCTGACTTGAACCCACAGTGTAGGCTACAACTGGGCCTTAATTGCTTATTGCAGTTCTACTCCAAGCTATTGAGACAGTTGGCTGGCCTGAGAACAGCCCTTTGGACCTAGGCGCTCATTATATGAGAACATTCATTATGTCTCATTAAAAACCGTTCAGAAAGGTACTTCTAATTTGCGGTTGGATTTGTGAGATCAGAGATCTTTCAGTGCTGGCAACGTTCTTTCGTCTTTGTGTTTTTGTTGTTGTTGTCGTTCTCTCACCTCTTCTGCCTGGAGCTTTTATTTGCAAAGCTGTGGCCATGAAGAGCAATCAGACCCCATAAATCTGATTCTCTGTGTAATTTACTGCATTAGATACACTGCGTTTTATGTACCAAAACAGTGTTGCGTTCTTGGAGGGCAAATACATTGATCGTCATGTTTTAGTTGGAAAACGGCTTCGTGGTGTGTAATAGACCGCTTTGACCCGGTGAAAAGACCTTTTGTTTTTTGTTCTTCTCATTTTTTGTTTTTGTTCCTTTTCATTTTAGTTTTGTTGACAATTAAGCTGACATCAGCCTGTCACGTTCAGGTTCACTCATAGTTGATTGGATGACTCTCAGGAAATGAAAGTCGTTCTGTAAAACCTTTCCAGACGTTCATTTTTACTATTTTTGTATATTTTATGTCGGATCATTAATGTTCCAGTGTTAATTTGGCATTCGTTATTTGTTGTTAATTTTTTTTGTGCGTTTGAGGGACACAAACGGCTCCTGTTTTGTAGAATGACCCAGGGTTCAAATCAGTGCTTTCAGCCTGAAATAGTTCTTGTAGTCATTCTGTCCAGCAGACGGCCAAAACAAAAACACAACTGAAATTTTTTAGTGCAGGAAAAACGATACCAAAGATTGGCTATCATATAATACGCTTCCAACCATCCAAGGGCAGCTTGAGAAGGAATATTGTCACGAGATAACCTATGATGTAGGTGCAAACAGGAAAGCTAATACCGTAGAAACACTATCCAGCCAGCACAGAGTGGATTCAGAGTTTCACTTGATTTACCTCTAATCCCCCCTCCCTCGCAGATGCATCATGAAATTGAAGCTACATCACTGTTTTCCTCCTTTGCCTCATTTCTGTCTGCTTCTCTCTGTCCTCTCTCAGACCTCCTAAATCGTTTAGTCATTTAGCAGACGCTTTTACCCACAGCAACATACAAATGAGGAAGATCACGAGTGATTTGCTGTATTGGAGCTCGCAATATCTGCAGTATCACACAGCCAAAATGCAAGAATAAGGTAGAATATTATTGACACAAGTGCAGACGAAACAATGCAGAAAATGTAGATAATACACACAGACGTAGAGTCTTAAATTCTGCATTTATTTATTTAATAATATGAAGTGATTTTACGTTTGCAAACCAGTTAACGTAGAAGATAGATGCATTTTTAACTTCCTCCAGAAGCACCTCCTGCAGAAATCTTTGATGCACCCAGTTTGAACTTCCTCTTTAAATTTAGCGGCTGATTAAGTTGTATCACAGCTTTGGCTGTAGCTGTCGGGCTCAGTTAGATAATTCTTATTTTACCCCCTCCTCCTGTGAAGTTAGATATGGCATCGTGACTCATGTGAGTGGTCTGGCCATCAGAGCCTCCCTGGGAGAGCTTGTAGGTGTAAGTTAATCAGGAACAGAGCATGAAGCATTGTGGGTAACCATGAAGTCCGATGACTACAGAGGGAGGAGAGGCCAAAGGCTGCGGCGAACGGATCACACGCGCCAAACCCTGCTGCCATTTTTAGCTCCGACATCACAAGTGCCACAGGGCCCCTTGTCCCTTTAATTGTTTCGGCTAATTAAATCATCCGGTAAGCCCCCTTCTCTTCCTCTAAATGACATGTGGTTCTCCGTGTTGATCTGTAGGAAAGCTTTAGGGCCTGGCCAAGGCAGGGCAGCTCCACTTCCTCCTTGAAATTTAATTTGGACCTCGTACGGGGGACGAGAGGGGTTCAAAGATGTTCGTAAAGATACCGCAGGCACGGAGGCTGTCCTCCAAATTGACTTGAAGTTAAGTGCACCTTAACAGAAGCTCTCAGTCTTATGACAAGGCTTCTGTTGTATGGAAAGCTCCTGCACTTCTGTAGTCTGCAGAGAGGAAACTTTGTCTTGGGTTGTAACAGTAGTGCTGTGCAGCTTTCCATCTCAAGCTGAGCCCGCAGCTAGTTGACCTGTGGCTGAAAAACAAGTCCCTGGTGGATAGTGTTTCACTGCTTTGCAGGCCTGTATTTGGTGATCCGTGTCTGGAAAGGGGGTTTCCTTCTCTTCCCTCTACAGGAGGACCAATGAACAGAGGTGCTTTCAACATGCAACATTTCTTGTTCTTCTGTTTGAGGAGAATAAGCATGCTCACTATGTTATAGAAAAGTGAAACTGATTGCTCATGGTCTCTGTAGAAATTGGATGCGGTTACTTACCTAACAAAACATTAGCAGCTGCGTGTTGGAACCATTGCCTAGCGGTTAGCGTGCATGTTCTGACATGTCGAGCTCTGATGCAAGCAGTTAGATTCCCTGAGCTGATCTCAGAACACCTTAGCAACCCCATAGCAACACCTTGGCAACCATCCAGGGATCATTCAGGACAAGTTGTGCATGAGCGAGGACCACTTAGATGATTTCAGAAAATGTTAAAATGGTTCCTGTCCTCTTTAATGTTGTCCGACCTCGACAAATTACATCACTGAATCTCTTCGCAAACCATTTGAACAAAGAGACAGTTGTGTGACTCCATGTTTCCATGTAAGTGGAGATAACAGCTCTCCCTCAAGCATGCGATCTGTGTTTTTTTTTAAGGTATCTCAACTCCATTCAGACTGTGTCCACACACACTGCGCTATCTGACCACAGCCGTCATCACCAACAGCGACGTCCACAAGCGTATGCAGTTGCTAAAGGATCTGGTGAAAGTCATCCAGCAGGTATCAGACACTAGTTTGGTCCTTCATTTATGTGCTGCTCTGTTTTGCTCCTGTTTTCACAGTTTGTGCTTTATGTTGATTGAGTCTTGATACTAACAATGCATCATAAAAAACAAACCATAAACATATCTTGTAATAACTTTAGCTGTTAAAAATAAGACCTGTTGTTGCCTAGAATAGATATAGCATAGCAATAGATGAATTAAAAAACTGTTTTTTTAATTAGGTTTATTTAATAAGCTAATAAAACAGTTTATTGGTGTTTGTTTAACTATGGGCACCTTTAATTCCCAGAGGATGTTTTTGATTAAAGCTAACAGTTTTTTTTTTTGTTTAATTTTATGTTAAGGTAACCTGTAATTTTGTCAAATTATGAGAGTAGATATTTATTCTGGGTATCGAATATATATTTATTACTTGCCGTGAAAAATTCTTTTTCATCACTGTCATTTCCACCGCAAAATGAAGGACGATTTGAGTTCTACTGTTTTCATTTCTAAAACCCACAGGGCTAGAAGTGCCCACAACTGAAGAAATACTGTCATACGTTTTTAATCATGACGTTTTTAAGCTTATCATATTTATATTAGCGCAGCACATATCTGTAGACCGAGTATTTGGCACAGTCACACAATAGCACGCATCTGATTGGTTGGCCCGTTTCGGTACCCGTGATCCCATTGGCCAGGTGCTGCTCTTTGGTGAACTGTTTAGTTCTCTGCTGGTCTTCCTGGAATCATCTACCCTGGCCTTCCATGTAGTGACAGATGTTTTCAATGGGAGGCTACCCATCACCAGATAAACAACACTTTGCTTAAATTTTTTTCTCTCTCTCTCATGTTTTAAATGAGAACATATTTTTATTTGAAGTGAATACGTCCAGCACGTTGCATGGAATCTTATACCTCACTGCGTTTGTGGGAATAAATAAATGAGTGGTGTATATTGGCCCGAAAATAAAAGCTCGTTTTCTGCGTCTCCGTTTATCTTCGTACCTCCTCGGGCCTCGCGAGTCTTGAACCCATTAGATTTGATGAATGATGCTGGACGGTCTGATTGTAGCGTTCCGATGTCTCCGTGTCCAACAGCAGTAGCTTCCTTAGAGATCAATTGCAGCAAAATGCAAATAAGCGTGGCTCTGTGGACTTTGCGTAATCGCTTAAACATGTGTCCTTAGGTGTGTGACGTTCTCTCCTCTCCTCTCCTGGTTACTCAAGCATCTGTGGTATTTAGATCCAGGGAAGACCTGAAGACTATCATGTATCCGTATGGGATTTGTCCCATCAGGGCCTCTGTTAAAGGGGCTGTAAGTCTTTCAACTCGTGGGTGTTTATAGATATGCCACATTAAGCAGAGGTTGTGCTCGTTATTGTGTGCTTTGACTGAAAATAACCCAGGGTACGGTAAAGATAACACCCGTGTTTTTAAAGGGACAGTTCATCCAAAATGACACATTCTGTGATCATCCACTCGCACCCATGTCACTTAACACACCCAGTTTGGGAACCACTGATGCTTTATTTTTGCTACTGTCTCTTTTTACGAAAAACTGTGTCATTGCTTTGTTTTGTTCTGTTTTCTTTTAGGAGTCGTACACCTACAACGATCCTGTCATGGAGTTTGTGGAGTGCCTGTATGTGAACTTTGACCTTGATGGTGCTCAGAAGAAGCTGAGACCGTGCTAAGCGGTGAGGACCAGCTGTACTTTTTACCTTTTATTACCTTGTTTCTCATGTTGTTAAAAGCATGACACACTTTTCTGTTTACAAAGCAGAATAACCATATCATGTTCTTGCTTTTCAACAAGAAAAGCTTAACTTTAAAGAAAAGTTGACTTAATCTCAACTACTTAGCAGGTTCTGTTAGCTGTTTAGAGAGATGGAAGAGGCTGAAGAGAAGAGGCTGACTTCATGTTTCTCCACTTGTCTGACCACAAAAAGCCTTTAACTTTGTAATTGGCACAGATGATGCCTTAATTTCCCTAATGATGACTTGTGATGACATCACACAGTCCCTGACCTCTGATTGGTCAGAGGAGTCCACTGAACTTTCCCAGAACTGCTGAAGGTCATTATGGATGCCGTGTGTCATTATCTGCAGCCACACAAACAGCCTAGCCTTCTTAGGCCCTGAAAGGGGTCTCAGCTCAGGCGGTCTCGTGTCATGGGCAGCTGTGGAAGTGGGCCCCTCTCAGAGCCTCTGACTCACCATTTGTCATGTTTTTATGATAGCCAGTAATTGTCAGATCAGTGGGATGGTTAACAAGAAGTGCTTTTGGTGTGCAGGGGCGGACGCACACGCTGGAAAGAGCTTTCTGCGGTATAGACGCGCCAGTGATCTGTATTTTTGTTCCCTGTTATAAATGGTCTTCTATACTGGTCACTTCATCAGTTTTCACCCCTGCCCCGCTGCTTTGTCATTCTTTCTGTTTTTACAGTTAAAGCACTGAGTTCTAGTGCCAGCACAGCACCAAACAGAAGACAAGAACAGTGAAACACAATGAGTTTAAGTTACAAATTTTAGTGTCGGCTACTGTTGCAGGACATTGAATGTGTCTGTCTGTAAAATCGGTGCCTTTTCCATTTGAAGGATTTATGAAGTAGACTAGGATTGTAGACATTCTGTCAGAGAATTAGTTTTAATTTTTCATAAATTGCAAATTAATAAAATTGTGTAGATTGGAATATAATTATACCTTCGGAAAGGTAACAATGTTGACTTTTCTTTACATTTTGTATTTTGTTAAAATGTTTCACGTAATAAACAAAAATGTTACTGGATTTTTTTAGGTGTTTAAAGACATTTAAAGAATGTCTATATTGGCTGTTTTGGCATTAGCTATGTGTTGTTGGTTGTTTTTAATATATACAACATATAAGGGACACGCATGGCACAGGTTTAGAATGACCCAAATTAAGGTGGGCTGTCCATCTTACAAACATTTCACTTAAAAGACATGATCAAATTATATTTTTTCCCCTTTGACATGCTGGTTTTATCTTCGAAGGGCAGGAAAAGCATTTAGCCTCTTCGCCACGTGATTATGAACAACATTGGCGTGGCACCGAGATTTCTTTGCCATCGTATCCCTGGAAAACATTACTTTCAACATAAATTTGTTTGGTAAACTGCCACGCAAACGCTGTGGCCAAATCTTAAACGGCATGAAAAAGTTTTTCACTTTGAATGAGCGAGTATTTAGAAGTCACTGTGTGATAAAAGCCAAAAATGGCCTTCGGGTATATTGTTGGTTGCAGTAAACACATTACATTACAAGGTCTCATCCCAGGCGTAATTAGCTTGTGTGTTTTTGCCTAGTGTGCACTTATGTCGAAGCTCTTAAAAGTCGTTTCTGTTCTCCAAATCATTATAAATTCAAAGACCAATCACGTTGCCCTTTGTCTGCCATTACTCATGAACTTTGTTTAGTAACAAGCGCCCGTGTTAAATAGCAGAGGCTTTTTATAGTAGAGTAAAATAAAGAATAACACGACTTAACGTTGAAATAGGAACCTTCCTGAAACAGTGACATGATTTATAAACATTTACTCTAGTGAGAGCGTCTGTTTCATCGGGCCAGATGTTTCTCATTCTAGACGCTTATCGTCAAGACGCAAAGAAAATGAGACTAAAATCAGCAGGAGTCAGGTTTTTTTGGGACGGTTAGGTCTGTGCAGGTCTAACCGATCCAGTCATTTGGGAGATCTCTGTTACACTTTGCATGCGTTGGAGGCCTGGACTCGTAAGAGGAGTAATTAGCACACCTGCATCTCTGAGATCTGTAAGAGCCTTCTGGTCGCCGGACCTCCAGAACTATGCGTTGTTCTTCAGCCCAGGCCCAGAGTAAACTGCTGCTAATTAGTCGTGACCCTGATTATGAAAGCCTGAGGCATTACTGAGATCACAAGCTTCAAAACAAGAGCTAAACTCTCTGGCATGTGAATTTAGCTGGTTAGGCTCAGATGTATGTCAACTCTAAATGTTCACAAGTTCACAAAGCTGGTTGAGAATTAGAAAATATGAGTTCCCTGTCTACAGCCCAGGGCTTTTCCTGTTCGACTGCAGAACCCTTTCAAGTCATCAGTGTGTCAGCTGTCACCCGAGTTTTACTGGCACTTCTGTTTATTTGTAAATTAATTTCTGTTTCCAGTTTATTATGCATATGTATGTTAGTGTGTGTGTGTGTGTGTGTGTGTATAATATATAATACATATCTTTGTCTGTCTATCTCTATACGTGTGTGTGTGTGTGTGTTATTTATACATGTTTGAGTGTGTTATGAAGTTTAATAGTTATATATATATATATATATATATATATAAGTGAAAATGAAGTTGTATTGTAAACTTATATATAATATAGATATAAAAGTCATCTCTCTCTCTGTCTTTAATATTTACAATACAAATTCATTTACACTTTATATATACATATGTAACAAAGTTTAAAACATGCTTTTTTTAAACTTTGTTTTTCATACTATTAAATGTATGGCAAAATCTCTCCATGACAGAACTGGATTTTTCATGTCTTATAAAATCAAAAGGTAACTGCTGTTTACAAGCAATTTCTTTGTGTAAAATCAGCGCCCGTGAGGTCGGCAGGCTCGTGAGTCAGTCCAACTGGACACGGTCCTGGATCTGTACAGATTTACCGCACAAACGTTCTGGGATTTTCCTCCAGCTGTAGATCATCACGTTGCTTATTTTGCATCGTGATTACCTTATCATGCTTATCCAGTCAGCTTCTCCCTCAGTTGATCCATTTCAGCGGAGGGAAGCCATTTGCACAATGGTTTGGGTTCATAATGGGGTATGTGTTGCATTAAACATAGACCCAACCTTATATAGCACTGTTTTCCATCTTTTTAAAGACTGGGGGAAAAAAACAAAGAAAGCTGCACTTTAAATTCCAGTAAGTGGAACTTAAATTGATGGGGTTTTTTTGTACTTCAAAATTGTTGTAGTCCTGTTCTCTCTCTAAAAAACCTCAACGGTAATTATAGCGCTTAGTGAACTGCTATCAGGTCGAGATAAGTTGCTGTCAATGATGAAATGCGTGTTAGCTGATAGGCCCGCGGCCGTGTAGTTGTGATTTCTTCAAGCAGAACCACGGAGATAGTAGCTCTCAAAGCCTAAGCAAACAAAGCGGGGGCCGCGAGCGCCGAAGACGGCGAACGAGGACTTCACATGAACCGTGCAAGAACGGCAGGGGCTCACACATGTCTTCAGCCGTGTGGAATGTGCAGTGCTATTTGCTTTTTGACCGTGCTCCGTCTGAGAGCGAGCTATGGGTTCCTCTGCAGGATGTGAGGTTTGTACGTGGCGGTCGGCGCTCAGCTGGTCCGCATGTCTGAGATCGATCGTAGACGGTAGTTGAGACGTTTGAAAGCAGTGGCATTGTAAATTGGTTCCACCGCGCAACCCCTGGAACCTGCGGCAATGGGCAAGACAAACGGTGATAAGTCACAGCCATTGTGGTGGATTCGGGGGCTGGCTCTGTTCCTGCCCCGTTTTATGTGGGAACTGAGGAATTCCAAGATTTGCGGTTAGTTTGGAGTGCAGAAAATGACCCCAGAACTTTTTTTTCTTCCCCCATCCCCAGATAGGGATTTTCTCCTATAAGGATATCTTATGTGTGCTAGCTATAGGACTCTCTTGGCCCTTAACTTGCTATGTGTTGTATTCATTCCCATAATTTGTTGGAATTCTATTTACATTTCTCCTGCTTTTGGCTGCTTTCTCCCTGCCATTATTTTGCAACCTGTTACTGTTACAGATACCTCGGGACGAAGCGGAACCATTTTTATTTCAGCCTGAGTTTATATAAACTGCCTGTTCTGCTCATTGTGCTCATTTAGCTGCAGACATCTCTGTGTTCCATTGAATGTTCAGAAAGAATGCTTTATCCCACTCCTATAACGTACAACAATATGTCTAATGGCATTGTATTCTGTAGCTTAACAGGTAGAGCATTGCGTTGGCAGCACTAGGGTTGGAGGTTCAATTCCCAGGGAAGACATTGATCAAGATGTACAGTTTGAACAACTTTGAACTTTGGATAAAAGCATCTGACAAATGCATAAATGTGTTTCAATTTTTTTGAAGGTTCTGGTGAATGACTTCTTGCTGGCATGTCTTGAGGACTTCATTGAAAACTCTCATCTGTTCATCTTTGAGACCTTCTGCAGAATTCACCAGTGCGTCAGTATCGGGTAAGAGACTTTCCTGAAGGCTTTAAAATACTTCAAATACAAAATTCAGATCCAGAACTACAGAAGGTCACTTTGATATTAAAGTAACTCATTAGCACACGCAAATGTTTTGTTTGGCTCTTGCTATATTAAAAATAAACAAAAATCAGTTATTGAGCAAACACAACAGATCACGCTTGGAAACATAAAAGATTTGGCTACTAAATTGTGTGTGTGAGCGCTTGAACGATGGAGCGTTTGTAGCTTGTTATAGCAGTTGTTTAGAATTTAAATTCATGCTTCATGTTTAAAAATGCAGTACCCTGCAATTCTATGTTTCAAAATGAGGTGGCGATAGAGAGGCATCGTTACAGATTGCAGCTTTAAAAAAATAGGCCAACTGAAACGATCAGAAAAAGAAGGTAGCAGGTCTGGAAATCTGTCCACAATGTGGGAATGTTTCCTGTTTCCTCTTCCATTCCCACTCCACTCTGATAAGTTTTTATTGCTAGTGTGCTGGAGGAAGCGTGTCCAGAGACCGGCTGCCAGCGCCTCAGCCTCACACATGCAGACACGAATTCAGAACCAGACATCCCAGGCATATCCACCCATCTGGTTTGAAGCATATCTAAAGGGTCTACATATTGGCCCTCAGGAGGCTGGGGCCCGTCTGTGGCCAATACAGCAGATTTGTCTCCTCTAGGTGCCACCCCCTGTACTTCTGATCATATTGTCTGTTGGGTCTTGTCATTTTCTGTAATTGTGCTGTTGAATTTTCTCTCTGTGCGGATTAGCTTCAAGCATAAAGGATTGTCATAATTTAACATATAGAGGAATAGTTTAGATGGATTTGTGTTGGTGACACTGTGTCTTCAGAACTCCATGTAGACTTCTGAAGTTGGGCTGAATGCAGCAGGTGTTTTTATTACTGCTTTACTCTGGTTACGCTTTTTATTGCCCCTTTTATGGTATTTATACAGCATGGTAGGCTGCCAGAGAAGACACGCGATCATTTCAGTCCCCGAGATTTTCCATTGGCGGGAAAGAAGCGGTCGGTATGGAAAGGGAGGTTTGGGCGGGTGTCACCGGTTTGCCTCTGCCTGGTTCCTATTAGCCTTCAAAAGTATGACAAAGTATGGAGCAAAGAGGCCGTGTTGCCCTCCTACCTGTTTAATGAGCTTTTATAATTAGTAGCCTTTGAGCATCTGTCTTGCATTCTTTTTCCAGAATGCACTTGACAGCGAGTTGAGATCTGCTAACAGGTTGCATCTACCTTGAATTTATGACATCCTGCAAAGCCCGTACTGTCCGTGTCGCACGCATGTGCTCACCGACACAATATCATGTATCGTGTTTGATGAAAAGCTTTACTGTAACTTGTAGTCCTGGAATTGTTTTTATATCATTGGCATTTCATAAAATCTCTGGTGCATTTGCAAACACAGTCACTTGATTTGGAATCTGTTATTTCTTATTCTGTGAAGTGCAACCACACAGCGATCTAAAACCAGCCATCCTCAGGTTTGTGCACTGTTTCCATGCTTCGTTGTACAGCCTAATTGCTCTCTGTATTTTCTGTGCTGTGTAAAACCAAGACGGGCCGTACTCAAGGTTGAAACATGGAATGTGATCAGACTCCAGTTGCAGATTGTCTGGGATTGATTTGGAGTTTTGGCTCGCTCAGCCACTCGTGTTGCAATTGAATCCATTTTCTTGTCAAACGGCACAAAGGTAAATGCTGAACTAGGAAACTGAATTGTGAGTGCCATTTATCTGTTCAAGTTAGTAGCCTATAAGAGTCGTCTGAATAACATATGTCGGATAAATTACATTATAGCAGTTTGGGGGGAAAAAATCAATTTTTGATTTATGAGTGCGTGTCACTGATACAGTATGCAGACGTTTGCTGCAGTTAATTGTGGGATTAAATGAATTTTAAGCCAATTTTCTAACAGTTTTGTTATGTTTCTAACTTTTGTTCTATCTTGAAGTTCTATCTTTTTTTCATTAAAACGGCACCTGTCAAAAACACTAAAGACATAGTTCTGTAGCTCTTATTACAGTTCAGTTAAATCCTGTATTTTGCTGTGAAGCAGGACTAACTTCAGCTCCTTCTAGCACCACCTCATTCAGAATTTAGAGTCGTTCTTAAGTTCTTAAGTGTATTGGCCTCTGATGGATCCTGGTGTGAGACCAGTTGCCTCACTCCCTGCAGCCTGGAATCGGAATCGGATAAATCAACTGTGAGGAGGCAGTACACGCAAGCGTTCGAAGTGAAAATGATCCTTCCCCCGACCCCAGAGGAGAAGGTTTAAGACTGTGTAAAATGAACCTGCAGTGATGGGAGTCAAGTAGCTTGGCTTAAACCTTCATGTCAAGCACTTATGTTTGAGTGCCTCATTTAGACAGCCTCTTTCTTTTTTCCCAATTATTTCAAATTCTTTCAGTCTTTGTATATTTTTTTGTTTCAGTTCAGACTTTCATTTATATTAGCGGGAAGAGCGTAGAAGTAACTAGCCAATACAGAATGATTATTTTTTTCCCTCTTTCTTTCAAAGTTGAGTTTCTGCTGGGCAAAATTAGATTAGTGCGTGTGGGCCGATCTATTGCGTAGAGGCAGTGCTTGACCTTGGTCTGTGTTTTAGCTAGTCCAGAGGGTCTGCTCGCCCACTTAGACGAAACATGATCTTATTTGTTTTGAGTCGATCTTTGACTCTGGCTTGACTGACATGTGTCGCCACTTAATCACATCGGTGAAATTACATTCATTGCCCCTTTTGCATCAGTCAGGTCAGCAAGCACTAAAGTTCTAAATGAGAACCAAGTTTGAGTTGTTTGAGTTCTTGTAGCTCAACAGGTAGAGCGCTGCGCAAAGGAAGTGGGTTCGATTCCAAAGGAACACATACTGAACGGTTGTATATCTTGAATGCACTGTAAGTCGCTTTGGACATAAGCCTTAATGTATTGATCATGTGATTGCTTTTGAATACCAGTTGTTTGGCTGATAATCAACTGTGGGATTTCTATAGATTTGTTTTTTTTTACAGCTTTCAGTTTATAAGCTTAACCTCAAAAGTGATCTAGGCGTCTGTGGACCAGGAATGAATGTACAGCTTCTAAAATTTCTCAATTTTCTAAGTTTTAATTGGTTTCCTGTTCCTTCTCAGCTGTAATTGTTCATCAGCGTGCAACACGCTTTGCTGAATACTCTGGGGCTGCAGAAGAGCTTAGATTTCATGTCCCTGCTTTAACCCCTGGAGTCAAGACATTCCTTTCCACCGTACTGAGTGTCACTGCTTGATGTTGGACATGTGTTAACCATCACCAACTTGGAACTTCTGATGTGACAATCGACACATTTGTTGGCGGTGAACTCTTAAATAATAAGCTTTATGACCAATCTACCCTGTCACACATAATTTTCTGAGGGTTTAACAGGGAAAAAAAAGCTGTCATCTCTGCCTGTCTCCAGGCCCATGCTGTTGCCATAGTGAGTGATATCGTTAACCTTTCTCTGTGTAACCATATAAGTTGCTTGGAACCTGGTGTAAGCTTTACTTAAAGGATGAATTGGACTAGAGCCTCTTGTATTCTAGCTAGCATTAAAGGTATGGTAGGCAATTTCAGAGAGGCTAGCAATAGCAAGCTAGCTTTGAAAGCATAAGATCCCGCCCTCCATTTAGAGTCATCTCCAAAGCCACACCCCCTCCAACACATGAACACATACAAAGTTGATGACCAAATGTAATGATTGGTCGAACATTTTATGACCCTGCACCTTCCACAGGAGATATATATTTATAAATGTATTTATACAACTTTACTTAGTGATTGCTATCACTTTTAACCGTCATATCAAAAGATGTTTCTGTTAAGAAATCGCCATCCCTAAAGGTGTCAATGAGATGTATGGAGGCTTGGCTGAAAAAATGCCACAAGGGGGTCAGGCTGTAATATTTTGGATCAAAGAACACTGGAATCCCTGCTGCCACCTTTTCCCCTCAATGACACATCTGTGTAGTGACCAATCAAACATCACAGGGTAACATCTGGCTTGTATTAATGGACAGTGGCCCCAAAATGCCAGGGAATGGTCATAGCAGTCACGTAAGCCCAGTGGTTCAGAAGTAGGCCATTTCAAGCAGTCTTAACAATACAATCCAAACTCACTTCATTCTTGTCTGCAAAACACATTCTCTTTGTCTGTCATTGTTACTTTGCCCCCATATTCATGGACACAGTGATGTAATTGTATTCCCTTTTGATGGCTTTCTTAGTTTCAGCGCAATTAGCATCATTACATAATGCAGGGCATTTGTCACTCCTAAACAGACTTTTAAATGCTGAGGTATGACAGTAAACCCATTACCATCCAGCACTTTCGATCAGCACTTTAAGCTCGCTGTACACACACACACACACACACACACACACATTTACTTATCTGTCTAAATAGAGACATACCATAGACTTCTATTGTTTTCATACATAGCTAGTTATGTACAATATAACTTAACTGTAACACACACTAACAGAAAACTTTCTGCATTTTTACAATTTAAAAAAATATATTTTATTTAGTATATTTTTATAGTGTTTACAAATGAAGATGCCCCCAAAAGGAGGTTTTGCTTAGATTTGTCAGGCTTTGCTGACTTTTGGGTAGAGATTTGTCCCTAATATCCCCCACCCCACACACACACCTTTGCAAGCTTGTTATACAGCACAATTTTCACGTAATACCATCGGTGTATATAATGTTCTCGCTTTACCTCAGTTTGTCCTAATGGACTCTGTTTTTCTCGCAGTATGTTGGCAGATAAGATGAATATGACTCCAGTGGAAGCAGAAAGATGGATCGTCAACCTGATTCGAAATGCCAGGCTGGATGCCAAAATCGACTCCAAACTGGTGAGAGAGACTCGTTCTGTTTGTCTCTCGCTTCTCCGCCTTCCTCCTCGAATAGCAAACGACTGAAAGACGCTGCGTTCGAGTCCTTTAGTTAGTCCGAAAATCAAATTCAGCCTCTTTTGCATTTGGGATTATGTTCTGCTTTGATACATAAAGTAGGAACAATCAATTACACCAGTAATTCTCCCTGTGCCGTACAAAACAAAACTTTCTCACCATATCCTACCTTGAGGGTAAAAGGACTGTTATTAGAAATGTTGCGTGTCATGACACCCTCTGATCTCACAAATGACATGGAATTCCATTGGAATGACCTCGAATTAGCGTCTGTGTGTTTTAAGATGACCACGGGGAGGCTGTAAATGTGGGTGTTTTGATATAGGTGTGTGGGAACAGGAAAATGTTGCTGTTCACTGGCTTTTCAGACCTGACACTAGCTCCATCTTCTCTTATCTTTGGCAGGGTCACATGATGATGGGCAACAACGCCGTGTAGTCATATCAGCAGGCGATCGAGAAAACCAAGAGCTTTTCGTTCTGCAGCCAAATGCTGGCCCTGAACATCCAGAAGAAGCTGGTCAGAATGAGGTCAGAACATCTCCTTGATATCCTACTCTAACCCATTTTCTCTCTCACAGCTTTTATCTGATCTCGTCTCCATTTGTTTCCATCCCTGTAGTTTACGCAAACAGATGATGTATCTGAGGCACATTCTAAAGAATCAGTCCAGAGCTGTCTTTTACATTGTTAAACTTGCTCGTACCGGTTTACAGAGGGTGTGCTTTCATCATGTTGTTTTTCTTCAAAGGCTTAATGACAAGGTAGCACAGCCCAGTCATAAAGAAAGGTCTGAGTTCAATGACTCAGCTCTGGAGAGTAAATAACGCTCACGCACAATCCCGCGCACACTTGCAAGCGTCTGCAGACCCAAAGCTGCAGTTCCCTGCGTTCAGAGTCACCACAGATGTTTTGCTTGGGGTCCAATCAGTATCTGTTTGATCTTGGCTGTGTG